>QMIH01000736.1:132372-143646 GCA_003987875.1 Clarias batrachus
AAAAAAATAATAATGATAAATAAATAATAATACAAATGCTAAATGAAAGGGCATGAAATTGTATTTAGCAAATGCATTTTTTAAATCTGATAAAAAATAAATATGTCTGTAATCTAAATTGGCCAAGATTCATCTGAATGAACATTAAGATCAAAAGATTTGAAAAAAAAAAAATAAAAATACAAACGCTAAATGAAACAGCATGAAATTGTATTTAGCAAATGTTTGTTTTTTTTATCTGAAAAAAAAATTGTGTATGCATATTTGAAAAAAACAAACAAAAACAAAGGATGGATGATATGATCCTATCTGAAAATTCACTTTTTCACCTAGGTGAGATTCACCACCAATACCATATTTTGGCCGTATATATGTATGTTTCAGGGTCATGGTGAGCCTAATATTATCTCCAGAATTTACTGTGAATTGCATGCCAATCTATAGAAGGGCAAAGACCTGTTTAATTTTTTTTTTTCAAAATGTATTCACACTTAGTGCAGTTTAGAGTCATTTTTCAACCAAGTGAAATGATTTTGGTAGATGGGAGGAAATTTGAGAACCCAATGGAAACCTGCATAAACACAGGGAGAACAGAGAGTAAGCTGAGCTCTGGACTGAACCAAGGACTGAGCTGTGTATACGGGTACTTCCTGGTTTGACAGGAAAAGGATTCAAAACTATCCATGGTAATGGTGTGTTCGAATCTTAAATCGATTAAATACTGTAAGACGAGATTTACAGTCACTTCAGAACTCAGTCTGTTTCAGTCTGAAACAGTAGTACAAATACATGTAATGTATGACTGAATGTGTGTAAGCCCATCGGTTGACAGAGATTCTGGTGCTTAGCCAAGTTACTTCTTTTTTTTTTCTATTTATAACCCTAACCTTAAAACATGGGTGTCATGGTGGCATAGTGGTTAGCATTGTTGAGTGCAGCACCTCTGGGGTCCGGGTTTGATACCCACCTCAGGGTCTGTGTAGATGGAGTTTGCATGTTCTACCCGTGTTTGGTGGGGTAAGTACTCTGGTTTCCCCTGACTGTCCAAAAAAAAATGCAGATTAGGCTATTTGGCGTTGCCAAATTGTCCACTGTGTGAATGACAATTGTGCATTGACCTGCCAACACGACCGATCCCATAAGTGACTGCCACGGAAATTATGGATATACTGTATCTCCAGGGTGGGGGGGTATAAGTCACCTGCTGTGCCCGATTCCACATGAATTGACCATGACCTACAGATATTACATCCGCTGAAGTTAATTGCTGCAGGTGATGGTACATTACAAAGGAAGACAACATCAATTGGGAAACACCAATCAACACATGTCTTCAATGAAAGTGAGATACAGCTAATAGTCAGTAATAATAGAAAGTAAGGTGCCAAGTACTAAGCCCCCATGCTGCTGYCGGGGTGGACAAGGATATTTTAAGGTGGCCACTGCTACTCCAGACCACCACTTGTGTGTGTGCCATGCTGATGGAAGTGTATTGGGCACAGCACTCTCTTTAGGTATTTTAAATGCTGTATTCACTCACCTGCCTCATCCATCATGTCGGWTTCTGACCCCTGGACAGTTAGACTGAATAAAGAACTTCTACTTAAAATAATATTTTAACCTGGCCATATTGAAGTTTAGTTATTTGTCATGTGTTCCTTACAGCACAGTGAAATTATATGTTTTTTCAAATCATGGGTAGGAAGCTGGGAAACAGCCCCCTTGGAGCAGATATGGTTAAGGACCTTGTTCCATGGCTTAACAGTGGCAACTTGGCAGTGTTGGGGCTTGAACCCTCAACCTTCCAGTCAGGAACCCAGAGCCATAATCATTCAGGACAATATTACCCTGTTCTGGGTTTTAATTTATTCATTTTTTATTAAGTAGTACAACATCTAGTAAGTAACGCTAAGCAAAGTAAAGGTAAATGTTTCAACGTAACAGGCATAAATCAAATTATAGGAAATTGTTGTCGGCATAAGAAATGGAATAAATCATTAATTGAGTATAATGTCAAAAATGCCTGGGCCCAGGTGAAGGCTGTGTAAAAAAAAAAAAAAGCTGTTCTTTGTAGGAGGCTATAGAAGCTTTTCCATTGAAACATGCCAAGAACTGTGTGGGCTCCAGACCTAACTTGGCTAGCAGAGAGAGAAGAGAGAGAGAAAGAGATTGGATGGCAGAAAGGGATGCTGAAGAGAGAGGGATCTTTTGAGTTTAGCCCAGGGGGATTATTATCCACTTTGAATTCTAATAAGAACCCTTTAGCTCTTGGTCATGTCTCAACCCTCATCTCTCTCCTTCTGTCTCTTCGTCCCTCCCTGTATCTGCCTGTCTGGGTTTGTTTTCCTCTCTCTCTCTCTCTCTCTCTCTCTCTCTCTCTCTCTCTCACACACACACACACACACACACACACACATAGACTACAAAATATGTTTGTTGTTGGTCTGTTGTTCCTTTCATCAGTGCATTGAACAATATGACCCATTGTGCCAGAGAAAGAGAGCGAGAAAGTGCTGACCAGCAGTGAAAGTACCAGAAAGAAAGGGACGGCAAGATCTAAACAGGGCATAAGTTGCRATCCAGTAACTGAAGAAAGTGTAGAGAGATACCTCGTTCACTGRAACRCCTGTGGATTTGCGGGATAACAGTGGACAGTGTTMTAACCTCTCAACATTTTATAGCAGGACCATTTTAAAACATGTTGATTGTAAAGAGTGTAAAAGTGCATGAAAACAAAAATTGTTATTGTAGCTGTTGTATTTTATAATTATAAAGTACACACTGTTTCTTGCATAACGGTATGAACATTGCCAACAGTCGTGGCAATGGACACAATGGAGATGGATTCAATGGAGATGTGCATTCATGAATTAACAGTCTAGTGGCTGTGAACAATCCCCTACTTAATGCATATGAGTTCATCTACTGTAGAATTTATAATGCGACTGCGACAGGTGTGTAACCAAGCATTCTTTGACCATAATAGAAATTAGATTTTTTTTTTTTTTACCTTAGAAGAACAACAACATAGAACAACAATCCTGTTTCACTTGACAGTTTAATACCCACATTATTCCTTTGTATTGTAACAGGAATTATATATATATTAATGCAGCTGCATTTACAACCTAGTTGCAATAGGAGACCACAAACACTTTATAAATGGTTCTGAGAGCCTAAATGGATACAGGGGTGTTTGCACCAATAGGAACCAAACCACACACAGCCACACAATGATAGAACTGAATAAATGGAGCACAGAGTGTAAAAGAGAGGAAAGAGGTGTGTAGAAACAAGCGGCAGAACTACAGATACAAATGAAGAGGAAAAGATCGGTGAATAGCCTGGGAACTTGGAGAAAGAAACTTTTCTCAGTCATGTAATGCCTTCCTTTCATGCTTTTTTTCTTTGCAACAAGTAGCCTCTTTGTGTTTTTAAGGCAGCTCTTGTGTGAAGCAGTACTCCTTCCGGTTTTAATTAATCAGATAAGCATGCTTTGGCAGGTGCGTTTAGTTCTTGTGGTCAAACGAGAGAATGTATCACAGTGACAGTTGAAGATTTGTTCCAGTTTACGCACATACCAGTCTAGGTGTCATTCTTCCATAATATTCTACATTTTCATTGTGCCTATTTTCATACAAGAATCCTAGCCTACTTGCGTACTGGCCTGCTTACATACTAGGCTACTTAAATACTAATTGACYATATGAGCAGACTATATGAAGGCTTAGTGGTTAGCACTGTCACTTTGCACTTCCAGGTTCTGTGTGCAAAGACTTTGCATGCTCTCTGCATACTTGGTGGGTTTCCTCCAGGTACTCTGGTTTCCTCCGACCATCCAAAGACATGCAGGCTAGGCTAATTGGCGTTCCCAAATCACTCGTAGTGTGTGAATTAGCATGTAGCGGTTAGCATTACTATGTGTGTGTGTGTGTGTGTGTGTGTGTGTGTGTGTGTACCTGGGAAATGCTCCAGGCCACCCGGAACCCTGTATACAGGATAACGTAATCAAGACAATGAGACTATATGAGCAACCTTCTCAATATTTTACAACACATTTAAGCGCTTTCTAGAATGCTAATTTTGCTAATGGTGACATCCCACCTGTGTGAGATTTCAGTCTAATCCTGAGATWTGTAGGTTTTATTTAACACCAATAGTACTTAGCAATGGTACACATAGAGCGTTTTTGTTTTTGTTTTTCCAGATGACATCACCACTCCAGGGGCAGAAGGTTTGCCACTCACAGACACAGACAGATGCCATGAAGCCACTACTTGGAGGGACAGGATACGGAATCGAATCGATTCGCCTCCGTCGCCGGTTAATGTCCAAAGATGGCCGGAGCAATGTGCGKGTGGAGCAAATGAGCGGGCAGCATGCACTGTACCTWCGTGACCCATGGACAACCTGTGTGGACCTGCAATGGAGATACAAACTRCTCGTGTTCAGTGCCACCTTTGTGGGCACTTGGTTTGCCTTTGGCCTGCTCTGGTACCTGCTGGCTCTTGTGCATGGAGACCTGCTGGGTGAGTAGCGGTTAATAACTAGAACAAATATGGAAGAGCATATATATCTGTTAAGAGATGAAGAGACAGATTAAAGTGAATTTTCTGTGTGTTATTTGTGTTTTGTCTCATTATGTCCAGAGTTTGATCCTCCGGCCAACCACRCGTTGTGTGTGATGCAGATGCAGACCCTAACAGGAGCTTTCCTTTTCTCTCTCGAGACACAGACGACCATTGGCTATGGTTTCCGCTGTATTACAGAAGAGTGTCCATCTGGCATTGTTCTTCTYGTCATTCAGCTTCTCATTACCACCGGCATGGAGATCTTCATCACAGGAACCTTCCTCGCCAAGGTGGGACACAATCAGTCTAACTCTCAGGTCAACTTCCACCCTAGTGTTACACATTCAGACAACTTATAACTGATGTACATTGTCTTGCTTTCATCATTAGCTGAAGAGTGACGGATGAGCTGACATTCTGAGGCATTTATAATACATCGATTATTTTACATTCTCTTGTTAAGATGGAAATATACTTGCTTTTAACTACAGGTACACATGATGGCTCGCGTATCCTGGCTTTCCATTCGTGCCTGCAAGATGCAATATGCATGCAAATGGTAGGGGCAGTATAGTCAACTGACACGTCTAAAATGGCGGAAATTTTAGAGGAAAACCTGTATGATGCATTTTTACTACTGCGTGATGATAAAGATACGGGAGATAAGTACTATCTTAAACTAAGCTGTCGCCATGTTTGCTTACCTTATGCAAAACTGCCTGATTGAATTCTGTGATGTGCCCCCTACTGGAATCCTCTGGGAAAATGTCTAGGTACATGGTAAAATGTTTTATAGGTCAAATGTACGAACAAATTCWGTAGACTGCAAAAGTCTTAAGCACATGCAAATAACTGCTGTAGAGTGTGTGTCTTCAAAAAGGTTTATAAATAAAAATAAAAAAAAGTAGTAGACAGTCATTAATAAAACAAAGTCAATAATTACGATGCAAACCTTTGCTTAAAGTCTCAGGTACAATTTGTGCGGTTTTATAAGGAAAATAGATGCTTTTTTTAAGTAATTGTTTTTTAATGTTTTACAGAACATCCTGCACAACCAGCCATAGCCAAAGGCTTTCTTTTTCTTCCTTCTTTCCTTTTTAAATTTTGTTTTGTTTTATTTAGTTTTGTCAGAAAAGTTGTATTTTACATAAAATGCTGCTTTCTTTTCTTTTTCTATTTACCTATATTATTATTGTTATTATTATTATTATTATTATTATTATTTTTTGAACAAACAAATCTTTGAAATAAGATTTTTTTTGTACTCTATAACGAAGTCATCAAATAAACATGTATAATAAAGTTTGTATGTACTACAAGAGCGCATTGTTTAACAGCAAGTTTATTTCCAGTTTTCCACCAAGCATATATATATATTTAAGTGTATGTATTGGATCAAATATACAATACCTTGCAGAAAGTTTGATACCTTTAAAGCTCTCTTTCTTACACTCTCACAAACGCTTCATGTCAGGTCGCCCGGCCCAAGAAACGTGGGGAGACGGTGCGGTTCAGCCAGCATGCCGTAATAGCCAATCACAACGGGGAGCCATGTCTTATGATCCGTGTGGCCAACATGCGCAAGAGCCTTCTTTTGGGCTGTCAGGTAAACTAAATAGTGTCTGTTACCAAGGATACGTAATATCTCAATATTTTTTTAATTTAAATTAAAGTTCTTTCATGCATAATGTTTATTGTATTAAATCATAACTCTGGTAGAAATAAAGTTTTTTTGTTTCTTTGCAACTCAGCTTCTCAGTAATTATGACGACTGGTACAGTATGATGTGGTAATTTTGTATTTTTTTTTTTACTGCATGTGTGTTATGTGTCCGAGTGATACTAAGATGCACTGTACAGGTGACCGGGAAGCTACTCCAGCGTTGTGCACCTAAAGAGGGTGAAAGCGTTCGCCTAGACCAGAAGAACATCCCGTTTAGCGTGGACACGGCCAGCGAGAGCCCCTTCCTTATCCTCCCACTCACCTTCTACCACACTATCGACAACGACAGCCCCCTCCGAGCATGGGCTGCCAAGGGTACATTTCGCATAAGAATATGACAGCTATGGAAATTTTATGACGTGTATAAATATATAATATTTTGGATATAGGGCCATGCCATGGTCACTGGTTGTGGTGTACTATTTCAGCCTGGTATGCGTCTTTGAATGCATAATATTAACAAATAATATAGATTTTAAAATAACCAGTGTATGTTTTCAACCTTTAATCAGAACCTCCATCTTTCGTGTGTTAGGTGTGGGCTGGACCGAACCGGAGCTGGCTGATTTTGAGCTCTTGGTGATGATGAGCTCCACGGTGGAGTCGACGTCTGCGATGTGCCAGGTGCGCACGTCCTACCTGCCTGAAGAAATCCTCTGGGGCTATGAATTCACACCCATCGTCTCTCTGTGTCCATTGGGGAAATACGTTGCTGATCTGGCCTACTTCGACAAGGTTATCAAGGCCAGGACCCCACCCATATTCAGACAGGCTTCACCCACCACCCAGCGGAGTTCCCATAGTAGTGAAGAGAGAGGAGACCCAGAAAAGATTCAGCTGGAGCTGAGCTATAGAGAAGCAGGCCAGGAGAGAGGGAGACGGAAAGCCGGAAGTCCGTCAGGAGTTAGAATAAGTAATGTCTAGCACACTTATGGTACAGTTAAGGTGTGTGTCATACTTAACAAATGAGGCCCAGCAAAGTGTCCTGATAATCGAAAGTAGCAGATCACCACAACGCTAATGTAAAGGAGTAACACCGAAATCTTATGTGTAACTACTCATGCCATCTGGACATCATCAGCACTAGAATTATATTATGTCATTTAGATACAGCATGTTCAATTACTGTTGATAGAAATAATCTAATTTAGCTTTGTCCTGCCAAGATTGAAATAATTACACAATATCTCCCTCTAGTGGCTACACTTGGTACMCCTAGTAAAATGTAATATGACTGGATTCCCTAAACTTTCATAATTTTTTTTTAGGACACTGCTGATCATATAAAGAGTAATCATAATGATGATCAGAACCCCCCCTCCCCCCCCCAGGCCGAAATTGTGAGCAAGATGTAAGGGATTTAAACGTGGACAAGCTGTTCAGTCATGTCGTCATGTGTCTTGTTTTTGAACTGTAATGAATTGTTCTTGAACCCGGTGTCACCATGATTAATCTATCAAGAATTAATCAAGAATATCAAGAATGTCTGTATGATGCATTGAATGCTTAGAATAAAGGTTTACTGCATTATGAATACTTTCCTTAATACCCAAAGATACACTGAGAGGGTTTTAGAAGTCTCTTTTTCTAGAAGTTTTCTTTTTCTGCCTGTTCTCATTGGGAACGAAAGCCATGCCAGGAACGAACCACAGCATAATATAATGACAGCACGGATTATCCACAAATTATTGTTTTAGCATCTCGAGTTTACCCTCATCGGTTTTGCTGTTTGGCCAGGATTTCTATACCAATTTGTAAATATGACAAACTCGTGTGATATTTTAATATTTCTGAACCTATACAGAACGGTCGTACTGCATTCACACTTATTAGTGCATTGTGAAAGCTTTTATTGCTCAATTTAATCAAAATCCAAGTTTGAAGTCACGAGTTCATAAAAATCACGAGTTCATCTTTTTGTAACACTACTTCACTTTAGACTGCAAATTTATTTATTAAAAAAAAAAGAGAGAAGTGGATGCGATGTCAAACAGGTTTTTCTGCTTTAGAAATAAAACACACACAATACCAGTCAAAAGTCTGGACACACATTTTAATTCCATGGTCTGATTTTTTATTTCTTTCCACATGCTGAAAATAGTCAATAATCTTCTTTGAACCGTTGATATTGAGATGTGTATCTGCTACTTATGCTCTGTAAAGCTTCATAACGGCTCTAATCTGAGGCGCTGTTTGTTAATTGGTGATTTCTGAGGCTGGTAATTCTAAATTAACTTCTCTGCAGCAGAGGTACGTTTTTCTCACCTGGGATGATCTTCATGAGAGACATCATGAGTTTCATGATGGTGCTTGATGGAGCTTTTACGAATGCACTTGACAATACTTTTCTTGTAAGAATTGTTCCTGAACAGCTGACCTTCATGTCTTAAAACAACAATTGACTATTGTCATTGTTGTTGTTTAATTACCTAATGCCATATGCATTATGTCATAGTTTTGAAATCTCAAGTACGGTTCTCCAATGCAGAAAATAAATCCCAAAACAAACAAAAAAAAAAGAAATTGGTACTACAATACTGGGACTGTAGTTTTCCCTTCGCTTATTTATATATAGATCAAAAAAGAGGTAGTGGTAAAGGACTCATGGTTCTTTGAGTAGCAGACAAAAATGGGAGAAATATGGTTCAGCTTAGACACACAAGAGCCAAGTGTGGCAGTAGCAAGTGTAAGTGGTGCAACAGAGAGCAACCACATTTTTTTTTTTTACCAGTTTTTGAAATGTGGTCAGAATGTGACCCTAGTATAATAAATTCTAGTGTTGAATTTCAATACAAAAATGACCCAACTGTAAACATGCAGCCTCTTCAAAGCTGAGTGATGACTGGGACATGGAAGCCACATTCGCATGAATTCATCACCATCACTTTACAGGCAGTATGTGGGCCAGTTCAAGTGGTCACTAAGGGCCAGTTTATTTACTATTGGGGTTTGTGTAACTTGAAGGTTGTGAAGTCAAAATGCGACCTTGGGCAAGACATTTAACATGTACAACAAAAAAGTCTTTATCTGTTACATATAGATTACAGCTCAGTGAAAATCTTTTGTCGAATATCCAAGCTGAAGTCAGGGTGCAGGGTCAGCCATGATACTGCGCTACAGGAGAAGTGCTGTATCATGGCTGACCCTGCAGGGGCTTAAACCAACAACCATCTGATCAGTACTCCAGAGCCGTAACCATTAATCCACTGCTGCACATTAATGCACTTGCTTACTGTATGTCTGCAAGTGAATGATTATCATCTAATGCTTACTGCATACAACTGCTTTATAAAGATATCATGTTTCAATGGACAAATATGAAGTGTGAACAGTTCAGCAGAATAAAACCCAGGATAACAAAATAATTCATTGTGATGAAGTACAACTCCATCATAATTCCTGGTGATATCAGGGTCATAATCTGGATAGGAAAATCAGTAACGCTGTCTGCAGCCTTTATGCAAAATAGTCAGCTGTAGAGGAACTAATGTGAAAATGAAAAAAAAAAAWATACATATTCATTTTTATTGTGAGTATTATTAAATATTGCATAAAATATGTCTTGCATCATTCATTTACCTTCAGAAGCCACTTTACCCTTAATGTAGATTTTACTATGACTAAATTTGTAAAATCTACTGGAAAGCATTGAAATCATCGAACAGGAAAAGTTATTAACAAAGACTGTTTTTTTTTTCCCTCAAAAGTGAGACCATTTGCAGCTTCCCTGGCTATTGACCTCTCAAACCCAAAGACATGTGGATTTGATTCAAAGAATTTGCCTCACTCGAAATGTTTGGGAACACCTTGTCTTTTCTGAAGTGCAAAAACTCGGCAAGAAATGTGGAGAGGAAGGTAATTCTGTAACCCAGTGGCCTGTCCAATCACACTAACCCAATTGAGGCTTTCTGAGAAAAGTTGGATCAAAAGGAGAGAGAGAGAGAGAGAGAAAGCGATAGAGAGAGAGAGAGCTTGATCAAAGCAGGGAGGGAGAATCTCTGAACAATTCTTTGTCATGCAGCATTTTTCTTTAAGGACACACATTAACTGTTTAACTGTCTGTTAATGATTATAACTCATAAAGCATTTATCTTATGTAAATCATACCGTATATTGTATTAGAATATGGGAGTTCATATTAACTTATAAGAGCCCAGACTCATTTTTTCTTTAGGGGACATTATGAGAGATATAACAAAGACCAAATAGTCCACATGGAACACATTTTTGAAAGACGTTGCATGGCATTTTCTCTGACAATTAGGGTTAAAAGCTCTATGTGACATACAGTATGTCACAGGGATATCTTTTCAATTTACTTTTATTTTTTATCAATTTGTTTAGGCATGTTGGAACTGCACCCAGAACAGGTTACATATAAAATATGAGATCTTTTATTTTATTTTATTTTATTTTATTTTATTTTATTTTATTTTATTTTATTTTTATTTTTTTAGATGATTTATTATTAATTAGCTAGATTTGTCATATGTGATACCCAGACAGCACATCACTAATCTGGAAAAGATGTAATGGGCACACAAATTCACAAGTCACAAGACAGTCACCATACCATACAGACACACCATAATGTTCATTAGATGTCGCATAGGGACTAAAGTCAAGGATAAAGCTGAATGAGGAAATTTCCAGAACATTTAAAAGATTTGTGTCACTATATGTCAATATGACGTATGACTGATATGTACAGTATTAGCCTCATTAAAAATATTTCAGGTAATGATGTTAGACATTCTTAAAACTAAAGAAAATAACCAGGAAACGTAAGATTTATATTTAAATAATTATTATTTTTATTTTTTAATTTTGGCAAAAAACGTTGAAAGATTGAGCATGTTAATAGTTTTTTGTTGATTTTATTTCTTAACTTTCTTTAACAGTAGAAAGTCTACTTTTTAGGCTGTGGACGCTAATAACCTTTGATAGTCATTTTAGGCTATGATAATAATAATAATAATAA
>QMIH01000736.1:147391-149891 GCA_003987875.1 Clarias batrachus
AAAAAAAACTTGTATAAATATTTTAATACTACATTTATTGATATAAGTTATATGTTGATATATATGCTAATATTATGACAATATTATTAATATTATATACACCATACTACGGAAATACGTATACATATTTGGCTGACTCTGTATATATAAAAAATAGATTAATAAGCACAAATAGCTTATTATGCAAAATAAGGGAACCAGTAGTAAACGTTGACGTTGACATTGAGGGCTGTTGCTATATCAAGTACCTTAATATAAATTTCATTAAAAAAATTACATGACTAAATATGATTTTTAAGATGCTTGGTTGTTAATTGTTGATTATTCTTAAACTAAAAGACATAACTGCAAAATAACAACTGGCATAGGAAGGGTTAATAACTCTTAATTTGTCTACTTCTACTGTGGTCAGTAAATGCATGTCAAAATGCATTTTTATATTTTTCTTTCTTTCTTTTTCTTCTTAATTATTTATTTATATTTTTATTTCGCCGTGTTTCTTCATTTAGATGTTATTCTGTCATGTTAATTTAAAATGTTAATTTACTTAGACTTAGTAATTACGTTTATCTACAATTAATGATCGTCCACATTTTCTGCTCAAAATGGCCACTATTCAATATAATTTCATTAAATAAATTTTATTATAATGTTACTTTATTTTATTTTTATTATTATTTCAAAAATTGATTACACCCTGAAATATTCCGCATGTGACAAATAAGCATGGGACAAATTAAACAAACGATATTACTCTAAAATGTTAGTGAACTTACTTTTTTGCACATTTAAATGCCTACAATCAAATATTTAAATCAAACATGTATTCAGTTTGTGCGATTGATTTCCCCCCATCCAGTCATTTAAGCACAGGTTTGTCCCTAATTCGACTTCGAAAAATACTGAGATTACTGATACTTTGGTATCAGCTTTGTTTACATCTTTAGATGCATCATTGTATATCTACAGTATAAATGCTGCCTGAGCCCAAACTCATATGAAGGTGATTTCCATTTGAAATCTTTATTGCACTGGCCATGCAGGACTATTGTGTATTTATCGTTCCATCATATTGGCATTCTTTTATATTTATCCTCAGAACAATACTACTTTTGCTTTTGTTTATTTTACAACAAATGACAGCGAAAATGCGTGAATCATGTTTAGATCGTCAAGCTAACCTTAGGCTGAAATAAAAATTAATTACTTCATGTCATGTCAAATTTGAACTGATTTATCACAGTCTAAAAAAAAAGAAAACCTCACAACAGCACTGATACACCGTACAATACACCGATATAATACCGACTAACTTACTTTTTAAACAGGCTAATATCTTACATTTATTTAATTTTAGATAAGATTAAAATTGTTAAAATTTACAAATATTCATAATACGTCTAATATATCAGTTATCCCTATTTAAATATTTAGCAATACGGCTGAAAATGTTTGTGAATCATTAGGTCTAGTATTTGTTAAAATTATTTCCTGATTTACGGAAAGTCAACAAACTGAATGCTTGTCAGCAATCTTTAAACCATTAAAACGGTCTATTTACTAAACAGTCAGAACGCATTCGGAGTTCAAATACACTTTTTGTTTACACTCTTTGTTTGTTGTTTTCTTGGCAGGTTAATATTTGTTATTGACACAATATACAAACAATGTGGCCTTGCGACTCATATTTCTGCACATTCAGAATATTCATCTGCAAAGGAAATATTTCACCAAAGTATTTTATTTAAAATAAGTGCCGATTTAACATGGTCCCGACAATGTCAACATTTCAACAGAGTATCAAAAAATATATCAACGAAAAGAGGTCTGGTCTGGTGATTTACGATTTTTAAAAAATACAGATTAATTTTCAATGATCTAAAAGCTAGGATGTCAGTATGCTAAAGGTCTAATCTACACTGGCTGGAGTAAACAACAGACTGGGGCTACTTTAGCGCTTACAATGATCATAAAAACACTCAGCTTCACTTTTAAAACACGGGATGAAGTTGAATTCACACAGTCCGAGCTCTTTTTACACAACATCTCGTCGTCTGTAGGTTGATTTTCTTACATTATTTATTTGCCTGAGCGCTTTTGCAGCCTGCATGAAGAGCCGAAAACGCATCCAAAAAAATCATCCAAACTGTGTGCGCAGCAAAACCCCGGGGTTAAATGAACACAGTCTGTGCTAATACAGACCCACAGACAAGTACTGTGAAAGAACATTTCACACAAATTCACGATTTTTTCCTCTCTTTCTAATCTKTTGTTAAAATATTCTATAAACTAAATGTGCAGGAGATCCTTTCGAGCGAGATCTGCACTTCAGAGCCAGATTTTCAGGGTTGAATTAAGACGCTTTTTGACACACGAACATCTGTACAGTATGCACACATCAACTGTAGCTCTACATGGTTTAATCCAACGTTCTTTTTTTTGCTTTCTTCAGAGCTACCCTTTTTCTATTCCGTGTAAGTCTCGAAGGGGAAATGATTTT
>QMIH01000736.1:154891-167458 GCA_003987875.1 Clarias batrachus
TCATCTTCTCCAACCGCATCACAAATATACTAATCAGCAGCCTAAGCATCTTTCATCACTTGTACCTGGAAATGACTGCAAATGAGAGCCAAATCTGGCCAAAAATGAGACCTGAAAAAGTCCTTGAGGAAGCCTGGAGAACTATTTCTCAAGTCTACATTAAAAACACAAAAAGGTCTGGCTCTTTAAAAGCAAAATATGAAGAAATGAGATCATTAATTATGAAATCATTTAATTATCATCTCAGGACCTTATATATATATATATATATAAAGTCCTGAGATGATAATTATAAATAAATATAAATATAAATATTATAAGCTATCACAACTAAGAAACCACGACATCTTATGCAATTAGTTCATAATAATCAGTATTTGTCAATATATCTAATTATAGAAAAGACTCATTAAAAAAAATCAAGTTTAGGAAGAGGTACAGCACCAGGTAAAAAGTCAGTCATTATCTTATAATTATTATAATTCTGCCATAATTTGAACACACAGTTATGACCATTAACACTCTTCATCATAATGAAATGTTTAAGTCAGAAACCAGAGTATAAAAAAGTGTGAAAATAATACCATGAAGAGAAAGTTTAGGGGCAGCTTTTTTTTTCTCTATATTTCTACTGGCACATTTCTAGGATAGCAATATTATTTTACCCATCACACACACACACAAACACACACACACACACACACACACACACACACACACACACACACACACACACACACACAATGTAGTGCATATGATGATGATAAACTTGAATATAATTAGTACCATATAACCACCATTTAGTTTAACTTTTTAGATTGTACAATTTGTATATAGTACTATATATATATATATATATATAAAAAACATTTAGACATTGTGTACATTTCCATAAACAGCTGGATCCAAAGCAAACAGCTTTGAGTAGGATCACATATTATTTTGAAATGATCAGTTACCTTATATAAGCAGAATGTCACAATACATCAGTAATAACACAGTCAGTCGATTCGGGAAGCTGACTTGCTCATTCTTGGTCGCTTGCAGGCACGGCACAAAAAGATTTGTCTAACCACACCTAAAGTGAGGGGCTTAAGCAATAAAGACCTAAGTCTAACTCTCAAACGGGTTTTGTCGTACATAGACAGCTTTTGGGGGTTTGATCCTCATCTGCCACACACAGCAGCAATCACTCGAGGTCTTTGATGGCGTGTTCTCCGGCCCAGGAGGGAGCTTTCTCACTGCGCTATTTCTGTCCCGCTTACGCTCCTTTGTTTCCCCAGAAGAGCAGGTGAAGGTGCCTGTGCAGCTTTGATCAAGAAGACCTGGGCTCTGTAAACAAGTCCCAACACGGTTTAGTCAGATCTAGCCTCTCAATTCGCCTGCACCTTTTCCTGAGCTGACTGAACACACAGCATAGAACAATAAAAAGACTAAAGTCATTTATTTATTTATTTATTTATTTATTTATTTATTTATTTATTTTTTGGTCCTAGAATTGTTGCAGTAAAAAAACTAAAATAAAGATGTTGTAGGCTTAATGAGATCTTAGAGGATGGAATTTACTCTTGGTCAGAAGATGTTGAGGAATTTTCTATAACACCAGTTCTGATTATAGTTCAGCTGGAAGACGAATCACAAATTGATATTTATGTAATTATTTTAATATACAGTATTATCCTTTCTATTGTAGCAGGAAATTGGTATGCAAAAACAAATTATTATTGATATGGTGAAGTTTTTGAAAAGAAAAGGAAGGAGACTCCAGTGCCACCCCAGTTTTTGCCATTGGACCATCATAAGAACATAAAGAGAAAACCTTTGCTCATTAACATTGTACACCATGACAAATGGTTAAAAATACAGTGTGTTGGTCATCCAGTAAACGTTTCAAAAATTTTGGGAATTTCTAGAACAGAATGTGTTTTTACTGGAAAATTAACAAAATACTCACAACATTTTTKATTATTTTCCAACAACAGCACGCCCCATGTGTTTAATTCCCAGATAGGAATAAAATACCCAGAAGGGGGACAGCTACAGTATCATGAGAGAAGAGGCCACAAACACGGCAAAAAAAAAAAAAAAAAAAAAAAAAAAAAAAAAATCCCAAAATCTTATAAAAATAAAACAATCCTTTAATGTTTTCCATGATGCTTGAATGCATTACATAAAATTCAGTCCTGAATAACTAATCAGCCTCGGTGTGAATTCACATTAACGTTTCTCGTTAAACTCCCATATTGGAATCGTGATGTTTTGGCGGCTCGCAGGCACGGTGTTGACAGCCCACGTTCCGGGTCATTTTGCTGCCATATGTTCACACCCTTTTGGTGAACAGGTGCACTGCCCTCATTTTCTTTCCTCTTTCTTTCTTTTTTCTCAAGTGCTGCAAATAAAGATCATGTTCATGCTTTCTTCATCGATTCCCAAAAAGAGCCTCTATAACCAATTCATTCGTACATCTTTATTTTATCATCAGAAGTGGATAATACAGCTCAAAGCAACATTGTATTTAGTAAAAGAAATGTCAGGGTTGTGTGCTTCTTATTCCACAAAAATGTCCCCACATTGTTATGTCGAAAATGTTCCGTAAAACGGTACAAACTTTTTAGCATTAGCGTTAGCATCGAAACATGTAGCCTGTGTCGTCATGTGTCGGCTAGACAGGATGTTTAAAATAATTGCTCATGTTTTTCATATATCTAAAATCATAGTCCCGGATATGCCCTTCAAGCTACATCAGTGTGGTACTAAAATGTCTTTGATGCAGAAATGCTTCTACAAAGTTTTTTTTCTTTTTTCTATTGAAATAAAGGGAACATATAAAACCCCTCAACATGAACCTGTCAAATCATCATGGAATAAAATTTACTAACAGAGACAGGATTTTCAATGTGCGGTAAGGCATATCCACCGAAAACCCATCATTGCCAAGCGGCGTGAGTTCCTGAAAGGCCGTCTCTGTGTGCGGCTGAGCCGCGGGTGACGGCAGGGGCCGCATGCGCCTGCTCGGGATTCAATGTCCTGTTTATGTTGAACCTCAGTGCAGTCTTCCTGAGGGAAGTAGGACCATACGGATTTGGTGGCCTCGTCGTTTGGACTTATCTAAACACACGTGCGTGTGCGCTCGTGTAAATATGGAGCGCGACGCATTCAACCGAAATCTCAGAGACTCCTAAATCTTAACACTGTTTCTGCAAAAGAAAGTGTGTAACTCATATTGGTACTCGGGTAATATGAGAGGATCGGAGTTCTTCCATGGGGGACGGGTGCAGTATCCGTGTGCGTGTTTGGGAGTTCGTAGCGGGACCGAAGGGACGACCGGTGGCATGCGGGTCACCCCCTGTTGGGGGCAGTGGAGGGTCATCTCGCAGCAGGCCCTTTCTCTTGGGGGTCAGGCTCTGGCTGCAGTTCTAAGCAGAGGAAGGAGCTGGGGTGACCCCGGAGAGAGGGACCCCAGCAAGGATCGGCCCTGGCCAATGTGTTCTCAATCATAGGAAACGCAAACAAAAAAAAAGAGGAGAGCCTCATTTAAGAAAAGGCCATGAGCTCTCCGGAGAAACCCCCCTTTGATTCCTCCACTAGAGCCACCCAGAGCCCAGCGTTCGGCTCTTGCCTCCTGGAGGGGGGCGGGGGAAGAAAAAGAAAAGAAGGAAAGGAAAGGTAAAGAAAACAAACACCTTTCTTGTTAACAAGGCACAGAAGCATCAGGTTCCTCCTGTCCCCCTTGTCCTTCTCCCCTATTTTTTTTTTTTTTTTTGCTTTAACCCCTCTGATTCTACCTCCACCTCGAGCTCCCCTGCCTTATGCGTGTGTGCATGCGTGCATGTGTGTGTGTGTGTGTGTGTCTTAGAGTATGATGAGGATTTGCCCCCTGCGAAGCAAAACAAACAAATACAGAGCTTAAGGAGGTGCCGCCACTAATGAATGACAGCTGAAATGAGAAAAAGAAAACAATTACAGTCAGGTAATAGTGGAAAGTTAATACACGGGCTTTAGCAACAGTCAACACACCATCAGAACAAAGGGGAAGACATTAGCTGTAGTTGCTTGTGGGGTTTGGAGATTTCTTAACACAGTTGTACAAGGCTTTAGATTCTTTTTTTACCGCCTCTGTAATTTAGAATTTCAGACTTATGTATTTGTTAAGTGTCAAAGAAATTCAAAAGACTGCTTTGTGGTTATGGCACGATTATTGTCATGAACGTAATCATATTATTGAACTATTAAACGTGATCACACATGTTTAGAGGAGCCATGGTTGTTCTTTTTGATGTAATATTTATTTACGATTAATATGTTCTAGTTTTGTAAACATCGCACTTTGAAGTGGCTTTGAGGGATCACGCTTCCTATTTCTCTAATTAGTTTAACTGGTATCATTTTAATTCTAATATTTATTGTGTACAGTGCTCTCTCGAATAACATTGTAGCATTTTAAATAATTGCACATACATTCGATGATGTTATCCTAATTGTTTATCAGGGATATTCGCACTACAATATTGAATAGTAAACATTAAACAATGTGAGATGTTTTAAACATGAGCAGTATTACAATAATCGGAGGTTGATTCCAATTCATAACTTTGAAAATCCAGGACATAAAAGTCACTCTTTAAACTCATAGATAGCATCATCAGTCCCAGATGTACAGTACAATCCAAACTCTCATAATCGACACCCTGTTCCTTTTGGATTTGCTGCAAGCTTTAGGATTAATAAGTGAATAATAAGCATGGGCTTTCAGGGCTGTAGTGCAAATGGATAAGATTATTCAAGGCTTGAAGGTTTAGATTTTCCGTGTGCTGTGTGAACAAGTCAGGCCACAAATATGCAAAGGAAATTCAAACCTAAAAATGACTTCTTTTTTTTTTTAACCCCTCAATTTAGGCTGTAAAGCCAAATTTTGCCGTTCCACACCTCTTTGATGATGAGTTGAGATGGTGTGAGATTATATAATGTATTTACTGGCAGCCAGTTTAATGCCACTGTGACCAAATCATCTGACAATAAGTTTGAAATTTTGGGGTAAATCCCAGATCATGATCCTCACCTAAGTAAAAAACACCAATAAGAGGACAGAACACATATTTCAAGAATGACTGTACGCTTGAGCTACAAATACAGCACTTGTGATAATGTCTAAATGAAAATGAAACATACAGACACAAGGATATTCCTATCACAGTCCTGAGAATGCACATGAGAATGTTTTTGTTTATATCCAGTTAAATAAAAGAATTGATAGAGATTTTGTCTGTACGCTGGTCAGAACTCACTCTATCAATGATATCTTTATGTCTCATTTAGAGCTAGCTCAGAAAGCTAAGGCACCGAGTCACTGTTTGGAAGGTCTGTGGTTCGAGATATCTTGGCTGAGTCTGTGCTCTAACACCAGTTACCCAAGGATATGCAAAGAAAGAATTTTCCTGTTCAGTAATGTATATTTAGCAAATAAAGGCTTAACTTTTAAACTTCATACACTAGAGGATCCAAAACAGGTCTTAGAAAATGTTCTGTCTGTATGTCTGTGTGTCTGTCCCGCCAGATTCTGTCACAGCATCACGCAAAACTGGTTGAACAGCATTAAACGAATCTTTGCCAGAACTTAGATATCTGCCTGAACTTGAACCTGCACCATAAATGAAATCAAAATGTTAAGTAAAAACAACGATGTCATCAGCAGTTATTTGGCGGATTTAATAATTTGATTTTTTTTTTTWAATTGAGCAACTTGCTCTACGTCAAACAAACTCCTGCACCGAAATATATTCAATTGAAAATCTAAACTAATTTATTTATTTTTAACTAAAAGATAGCATAAGTGAATTTTTAACAAGTCGCAGTTGTTTTAAGACAAAACTCCATCTTTATCTGATCTACGTTTTCGATTTCTCATCTGTCAATCGCTCTCCGGTTACCGAACACGGAGTGTATTTGGCTGATGACGAAAGAAGTACAACTTATTGTAAACAAGGTGTAAAATACTCAACCTTCATATGATACCACGGATTACATTAAAGCTGATCAGATTATTTTTAGCTTCAATCTTTTATCCAGCATGATGATGATGATGATGATGATGATGATTCAAGCGGATCATAGACATTGCTGTCAATTGTGAGGAATGTTTTTGCATTGTATAATCTGACATGTGTCATCACATAGTCTATTATATATTTAAGTCATGATTTTATTACAAGTACAAGTTTATARCAAGCGATGGTAAAACTAATCTGAAACAGCGCAGTTTAAAAGACACAATGCTTGCATGCAGAGACGAGCCGGATGAGCTCTAGATGTTAGAAATGTCTGATCGGGGAATATTCCGCTGCAGTGCTGGTTTCGGCGTCGGGCCGAGCAGCTGTGCCTGTAGGTTGATAAAAACAGAACAGATCTCAGCAGGCCACATTCCCAGAGCCTCTCCCTGTGGATTAGAGCTAACAAACTGCTGCAGTGAAGCTTTACATGAATTCAGTTACAACTGTCAGACATCCTTATGGTTTCTTTCTAATACTACAGAACGAGCTAGAAGTGAATTAGCTGGGGTGAGACAGGCTTAGGTTGTATGTGGAGGGGGCGGCGTGGGGGTGGGGGGGATCATGTGCAGTGAGTGTGCGGCATTAAAACTGAGAGAACTCATCCACATCTCGCACCTTTCAGGGCGATCAGTCATTTTCACACATGCTGCCACGACATCTTTCTCATCCTGCGTTCAAGCATGACGCGCGGCAGACAAAAGCATGGACACCGACGGCCTGCCTCTGCCATGTGAACGACCCCATGTTTTGTCTCACCCAGCTGATAAAATGTGATTAAGGTAAAGGGGCCTGCCACTGTACTACTTAGCTTCACACTCTTTTGTATGCGTACCAGTTAACAGGCATATGAACTCTGCATGGTCTAAAAAAAAAAAAAAAAAACCAACCGGGCTGCGGGATTGACAGCACACCTTCCTTGAATTAATGCAATGGAGTTCAACGGTTCAGGTTAATGCCGTCCATTCACTAAGTCGGGCAAAGAGACCCACATGGATGTTACCTCACATGTAGAACAAAGCCTTTAAAAAAGAAAAAAGCTTAAGACAGTTCACACACCCTAGTCATTTCTGGTACATATTGTACACTACTTTGTTTATTGCACTCAGAGTTGGTAGAGAGGCAGAGACTACCCTAGGACGTACTGTAACACACAGCACGAAAACACGTTTACTAACAGAGCAATTCAGCATACCTAATCCACCTACTAATAACTGGAGAACTTGGCGGCAACCAGCAAAGATATACTGTAGAGAAAAGTTGTGGGATGCGACCCAGACAGTAATTCAAGCTCGAAATTGAATCAATGACCTTGGAGCTGTGAGGCGGCAATGCTACTGAAAATAATCATGTGATTCTGTTGGATCTGAATCCAGGTGTGGAGGTCCCAAATGTGTCCTTGAGGAAGCCATCTATATGATAGAGAATAGCTGCGTAGCTCATTCAGCTAATAGCTACTCCAACCGCCAACTATGCTWGTTACTCTGCTGTAGGTAATGTTTTCACATTTTCTTAATTTGAAAAGTCCATACATCCATCTATGCATGGATATAAACATCCAGCTAGTGACCATGGAGGCCAGTGGTGACCATGATTCCTATTCAGATTTCATGACCATGGTAGGACCTCTGGACAACATTCACACAAGCATTCACACACTATGGACAATCAATTTGGGGACACCAATTAGCCTAAAACGTGAGAGGAAACTGGAGTACCTGGAGGAAACTCACCAAGCACTTAGAGAACATGCACACAGACCCTGGGGAATAATGCTACCCACTAAGCCACCATGCCACCCTTTGTATTTTAATATAAAAACCAAAGCCAATGGAGCAATGCGTCCATTCTGTCCATTGCTTACTGAGTGTTTCAAATGTTTTACATGGTTTTAATCTTGTATAAAACATTTTTTAATAGTTTGCAAGATGGATATTAGCAAGCAGTTAATCTTTGACCTATTCCAAAACATTTGAACGAGGCCGTACATCCGAGAATGATGATAGGCTCAGAGCCTACTGCAGTCATTCTCATGAAAATTCAGCCAGTGGAACATCTGATCCTTGAAAGGAAGTCTGTGGAAACTGTACACACTTTCATTCACATTCAACACCACTTGCACATTGCAGGAACTTGGCTGAGAGTTATTGCCACATCCCCCATACAGTCCGGACCTCGCTCCAAGCCATTTCCACACATTTGGGCCATTAAAGGAGTTCCTGGGAGGCTAGTGTTTGAGACTGGTAATGGCTCTGGAGTCCTAGAAAACTTTCTACCTTGACAGTATCCAATCACTAGTGAAACGCTTGGAGAAGTGCATTAGTGCTGCTTTCACGATTGCGTTCTGTTCTKCTGCACAATCGAACATCACGGTTTGACGTGTACGTTTGAAAACACATCGAGCTGCATATTAGCTCATGTCTCAGGAACAGAGAGAGGTAGAGTGACTATAGCTTAACAAGCAGGGTTCATTTTGATCCACACACCAGCCTCCCGGTAGGTCCCATCCCCAATGCTGAATGCCACCACAATCCCAGCGATAGCGGACGCTCTAGACATAACACGGCTCACTTTGTTTAGAATTCCGATTGTCATTTTATCGCCTTCCTCAGAACAGCGCCTCTACGATAAAACTGGTGCGACTCATAACAACCAAGCAACAATCACACCTTTCTCATCACCCCCGACTTACAGGAAAAAAATAAATTGCGTTTCTTTTATCGGCTTCACAGAGTTGTTTAAGAGCACACCGGCACACATTTGGCTAGTTTACTCGGCGGGTTATGTATCTCTACTCTAACACTCAACAGCTCGGCTCAGTGAGATTTACCGGTAAGCTCTGGTGAGTCATATGTGACAAAATGTTTACTACAGTCTAATCTCCTTCAGATCTCATAACGCATAGTTGGCAAGATAAAAATAAAGGGTGTTTCAGGATAGTCCATTATGTGGACACAATTGTCATAGCAGGGATACTGTGCTGTAGATAATGACTGAAAAATATACACTTTAAATCGGTTTTTGTAATTTACGCACAAACCTTAGACAGACAGAAATGTACTTTTAAATCATTACAAACCATACAATAGTTAAATTATGACATAAAATTATTGGATATGTAATATTCACTCTGGCCACTTTAATAGGAACACATCGTGCCCCTGCCCAGCGTCATGCAGATATACAGTATGTCAGGGCGCTTTGTATCGCACATCACGATATGACAAAACACCAGGACGACGCACGACGCTCCATAGACAGTTCGATGTTTTTCCGCTGTACAGTTTTGGTTAACTTTTGCTCATGGTATCCTGAGATTCCTGTTCTTTGTAGGAGTGGAACCCCATGTGGTCTTTTTCTCAAGGTTTAGATTTTCCTATATTGTATTTCTATCTCTACATACTGAACCTATCAGAGCTGCTGTGTCCTGATGTAGTCTTATTTTCACACTGTTTTCTTTTATTAATATAATATAGTCTTGGCATGACAGGTTAGTGATTAGCACTGTGGCCTTGGACCTCCAGGATCCGGGTTCGATTCCCGCCTTGGGCTGTGTGTGCATGGAGTTTGCATGCTTTCCCCGTGCTTGATGGGTTTTCAATGGGTACTGCGGTTTCCTCCCAAAGACATCCAGATTAGGGTAATTGGCGTTCCCAAATTGCACATAGTGTCCCATAATGGATTGTCACCCATTCCAGGGTGAACCCCACCTTGTGCTCTAAGTCTCCTGAGATCACCGCTCCGCGACCCTGTATGTGAGTAATCCAGTTTATCCATTCCACCCACAAGATTTCCTAAAATATTCCTACAAATATTTTTTTAGTAAGAACAGTCCTGGTTTTGGCCATTCCTTTGGTTTTCACTAGGTAATATTCCACTAGCATGGAGCCAGGCATTTTTTCAAAGCTCTCTATCGGACACTGAGACCCTCATCAGTTCACCGTGTTCTGCCTGTATCTTGGTACACGGCGTCACATAGGCACAGCAATGTGTGTGYGTGTGTGTTTAGGTGTGTGTGTGTGTGTGTGTGTTAGCCACTCCAGGCTTCTCCTTCGGGAAAAAGACTCCCACTTGTGCCTTATCGGCTGTTGACATGCAGAAGCTGTTAGACTTGGTCATGTCAGCTCTTCTGATACGATCACGTGTCATAGCTAGCGCTAAATACAATACGCAGAAAAATTCTCAAATAAAATACTTCTCCTCACAGCACTTGTCCTCTCTAAGAGAGTGAATGATAGCTTGTTATGATTTGCTTTCAAGTTGCTCTGTTAGACTGACTAAGTAGCAGCACTTTTGCTTTTTTTTTTTATCTCCATTTATTAGTCACTCGTCATAACCATTACGCAGAGAGCTGTTTTGATCGGAGAGACAGGAATGGCTGGTAATCCTCACGCAGTTGACTAAACAATCCCAGTGTCGTTATGTCAAGCTGAGTCCATGACACAGCGGCTTCCCCCGAGCTTTCGCTCAGCCCTTTAAAGCGTGCCCTGTGTGACCCTGAGTGCAGGAATGCTAAGCCTCGCACAGGAAGCCGCTCAAGTGCTCGGTCGTATCAAAGAGCCCAGGTGAGTGACAGGTAATCCCGAGTCTGAGAAGACATGACCCTGCTGCGCTCCGGCACAATAGCGGYATGCACCTGTGGTAGAGTGCGGGGAAGAGTGCTGGACCCCCCCCCATTCCCAAACCATGCTTAGACTTGACCATGTACAGACACACACACATATCACACTCCCTGCAGGTGTTCACAGGTATTGTTAAAAGCAGGTAAGCAAAACCATCGCTCTGACACTGGGGGTCCTCGGCAGGATGGGGGTGAAGGGCGATGACTTGAGGAACCGTGCTGGAAAAACAGAAGGGTGAAAAGGGGACAGTTATGTCGATGAAAAATCATCCCGAGGGCCTGTCAGCAAACTCTGACCTGGAAGCGAACGTATTGTTTTCCTGTTTCTTTGCTCTTGCATTTTCGTGCTGCAGAATGCCTTGAAATGATTCCGACACATAAAGTCACCAAGAATAAATGACAGAATGTATTGAAATAATGTACGCATTAAATAAATACAAAGAAATAGATAAGTAATCAGAATTACTTGATATTATGCCTGTGGTTGATCATAATATATGCAAACATTAATGCTCTTTACAGACATAAGGTTTTATATTTTATATTTAATATTTTTATGTTTCCTATATATTTTTTGAAAATTTTGTATCTGCATCTTGTTCTATAACTTACTCTATTTTCATTCTATTTTTCATTCTGTTTCACTATTTATTCCCTTATTTCTTGTAAATGGTTTTTAAGGTCTCAAACTGACTATTATTTTTACCTTTTTATTTTTATTTCACTATTTATTTCCTCTTTTCTTGTAAACTTTTTAAGGTGACGGGCGGTCGTATAAGCATTTCACTGCATATCGTATTGTGTACGACTGTGTATGTTTCAAATCAAATTTGAATTTAGATATACCATGCTGGTAGTCTTTACCGCGCTGTAAAAAAGCAGGATCAACTCATCCATCACCGAGCAACCTTTTTTCTCTCCTAAAGTGATAACGCTCTAGAAATATCAAGCGGATGTCATGTCATGTTTCCTCCTGAACATTACCAAGAACGTAGCTTAGCTACAGTACACGATCATAGCGGCTTTACCAGCTAGCATTCAGCTTAGTAGCTGGTCACACAAAGTAAATTATAAATGTATAAGTGTTTCCCTCTGATCCTCCAGCACTGCTCGACTGGGATTGAGCTTTTAGGGATCGAAAAAGCCATCCATCGAGACTGTTGGAATAAACTTTATCTAGATATCCGAGRCAGCCTTTTAGCGACAACTAAAAATCTGTTTCTTGGATATTTGTTGTTAATAAACCCCCAAAATCATGTTCCAAACGCCCAAAATGTAAACGTAAGGGAATACCATGTCCGACTTAAGTATTCACCCAACTTGTACGATGGACAAAGAATGCCGGCATGTTTGTGCATTTACTCTCTTTGGTTGATTGCAAACATCTAATAACAACAGGTACATTAATACGCTTTATATTTCCTCCCCGACATGTCCAGGCACATGGAAATGCTTGAAATTTCATAACAATGTACTTAACTCAAGATAAAGTACTGCATTCATAATAAATAATCATTCTTGGGCGTTCAAATTATTATGATTTTCAAATGAGATCATGTTGATTTGGAAGCACTGGTGCAAAGCTCTATGAGAGAAAGCATGCACGGAAATTTGTTACATATAGGATTCAGCTATTAATGCGTAGTTAACACTTTCTTTAGCAGCTTTAATCAACAAACAAAAAAAAATCAGCCATGCATATAATGTGACGGTTGCTCTTAACAAAATTTCAAACAGCAATGGGTCGAACAGATCATGACTTTGCTGATGTTTCACCCATTTCTTTAAACTGAACTATAATGCTGTTAACGGCTATAAGGAGAATTTCAAGATTCCTAACGGTTTGTTTCTGGCGCAGTCCACCCATGTCACTCCTAGTCATGCTAAAACATTGTTTTTTTT
>QMIH01000736.1:178423-202716 GCA_003987875.1 Clarias batrachus
AAATAAAATAAAATATTTCTTTCATTTATTCTACATCATTATAACTCCATTTTATTTGAGGAAATGATTCAACGATGAATGATAAAAAAGCAGAACACACAGTAAAGCAGAACAAAAAAACATTCTGTTAAAAATCTGTTAAAATCTTTACAAGTTCTTTTTTTATTATAAAAGAACATACTGAAATATTAATCTGATTTGAAGATATTGTCATATCACACAGCCATACCAATCATTTTTTACACTTACAATTTGTTAGAAATAATAATAATAATAATAATAATAATAATAACAAAGACTTGATTAAACAAAACAAAACAAAGCAAAACAAAAAACCTCCCTACTTTTGTACCAGTGGAAAAATTCATATCTAAATCTCCCATACACTCGGACATCTGTTTCATATTAGAACAGGGATAGACCAACATTTAACCACACAATTTCAGTACTAAATTTCCCTAAAAGACTGATCTTATCCTTCTCTCATCTCATCCCATCAAAGGCACCTTCCTAATAATCATTACACACAGAATGTATTTGTTCTGTTTGTTTTTCTGCCACTTATCTCAAGCCTTCACCGTGCATGTGGGCGTTTGGACAACTGATTTCAACCCATCTCCTATTGAGTCCTTCTCCGCTGGCTGGAGTAGAAAAACACCTCACACAGAGACAAATAGCCGGGTCCAGCTCACTCTCAAATCCACCCCCCCCCCTGCCACCACAACACACTCTTTCTTTACAACTGAGCTAATTACTGAATGGCAGCATGAAAAGGAGTTCGGGCTAATTGGTGATGAGGGATCCATTTAAGCATCTCTCAGTCCTGGGCCTAATTAGAAGAGAAAAGTTAAAACAGCCGGTCAAACTGTATGACTCTCTGAAATCTGAGACTGGAAGGAGTGTGTGTGAGCGGCTGTGTGTGTGTGTGTGTAGAGGAAGATGCGAGATTGCTCTTAAAAGTGATACTGGGATAATAATGATGTTTTAGATCAAAATTCCAGCGGTGTATTCGAAACAAGACATGTTTACAGTGGAACAATCCTCTTCACCGGGACGACTATTAACTCCATCTTACTGTAGGTAGGATACCTGATAAAGAACAGAGCTCTAATCTCATCTACAGATTGGATCGTATAAGTTGCCTGTGACTGATTTACTGTTCTTAGACTTAGCTCATCTCCAAATCGTTTCCCAGAAGTAGGGTAATATCTGTAGTTCTAAATATCGCAAGAAACTCAGAGCACACATTCAAGCTTCTAATCTAACATCACAATCACGTCACTTCTGTGTCAGGGGGAGAAAAAAAGAAGAAAAAAAAAACAGATAGCTCCGGCTACTCTCTTAAAAATAAGGGTACGAGAAAAGCTTCTTGTCATAGTAGAGCTTTTTTTTTTGTAGTTGTTGCCACAAAAATGCTTCGATATGACGGTAACATTTATGATGCGGGACAATTTTTGATGGAGACGGCAAGAAAAATAAAAAGCGTTCTAGCATGGAATCTCAGCTTTATGAAACAGTGTAATTAGCTAGAATATTACGTTATTCATTACTAAGTGATTAAAGTTTGAACATTACTATTAATCACTTAACACAAGAGTGATAACAGAGTTTAAGCGAACCAACCAATAATAATAATAATAATAAAGAGATTTTTTCCCTTACAAACCTCTATATTATTTTGGTGGTCTGTAAGAGTGTTTAAACAGGGAAATAAATAGTCTGAGATTTTTTGATATTCGATGTACTTTTGGTATAATGTGTGAACCAGTTCATAAGCCTAGAAATATTTATTTAGTAAAATTGATTTGGGAGAAATGTATCATGTTACTGTAGAAAATCTATACATATATGGCATTCAAGTCAAACCAGGACTTTTGATTGTGCAGGTTAACAGAACACAGTAATGAGAGTAAGCCTCCGAGGAACCTCTTTAACAGCCTATTTGTTTAATTAAAAGAAATTACCTGGTTTGATCACCAAAGGCCTTCCGTTTTTCCACTTGCACAGTCATTCGAAGACATTTCCACATGTTTCAGACCCAATAAAGGAGTTCCTGGGAGGCTAGCGTTTCAGACATGATACAGGAAGTGCGATCATGGCTCATGAAAGATCATGAAAGAACTTCCTACCTTGATGGTATCCAAGCACTAGTGAAAATCTGGGATAAGTGCATTAGCGTAGCAGGGAATTATATAGAGAAATAAAAGAAGTTTTAACTCTCATAAGTGTGTTCTGTACAATCAGACGTGAACACCACTGTACTTCTGCCTAAAAAACAACAACAAACTGATTAAGACCATATGACTGTACAAGTCTTATGATCAAACTCATTAAATACATAATTTGCAAAAGCATTCAACATATTAATTGAACATATGTAGTTTATTAAATTGAACTCAATACAAATTAATAAACGTATAGGGCTTTTGTGGAATGGAATAAAATGTATACAATGCAAGATTTCACCAGTTTCACATTTGGAATAGCCTTAACATTTTTATACTTTTTGTTAAGATACGTGAAATACATTTCAGTTGTTACAGATTTTAAATGTTCGTGAAGTTTTCTCAGAACATCACACACTCATTAGAGATTAATATAACAGTCAAAGGTAGTTAGTGCATCCCACTATAGTTCGCTTTGTAGTTATGAATATCAACATGAGCTCTTTCTCTAAATACTTCATATGTTAATATCTCACAACAGGTCTAATGGAAGAAGCAACAAGGCCAGAACAATGCACAATCAGCTAGTTCTGTTCTGTGAACGTGTGTGTGTGTGWGAGAGAGAGACAGAGAGCTACCCAGCTGGAATAACTCCACTGAAGGACCTCCTAACTGATAAGCGTCCACAGCTGCAGGACCGGAGCAGATGGGCAGCTCCAGAGCTGATCCGCAGCTCCACAATTAGCTGTGCTATCCATCAACGGATTGCTAATGAGGGGGGAGGTTACGGAGGCTCAGAGCCCCCCAGGAAATCCCCAACATTCAGGGTCCTGCGGGAGAATCAGGCCTGACGACTGTCACCGGCTCACTGAAGAAAGGCTCCCTGAAGTTTGACACTTACGACGGCGTAATGAGTTTATCCGTGGAAAGAACCGACCAGTCCGAAATGAGGACCGGAAACATTTTCTTAAAAGACTTCAACGATTGTTCTGTTGCACGTCCATCAACATCATTGTTAAATCATTTACCTTTATCTATTTAATAAAGGATCTCTGTAATGTTTATTTACATAAATCTTATTAAAAGGATTTTACCCAATTAAAAATATTGTAACATCAAAACTTACCTTTCATTGTAGAGTCAGCATCACATTAATCAATCACTCTGTCTATTATTTAAGATGAACATTTAAGCAGGAAATCAGCTCTACATCCAGGATCAGCATTTGTTTTATTAGGAAACATTAACATTGTGACTTAATACATCAAATCTGTAAAAAAAAATATTTTTTTTTTACATTTTTTTATTGATATATTATTTGCAATTTATTTTGCAAAAACAATTATGTTTAAAAAAATCAATCAATGACTCAATTGAAAAGTTCAGACTCAACTGAAGTTTTTTTTAAAAAAATTACACTTATTACCAACTAATTAATAAAAAACAAGTTTCATGAACTCCCTTATTTCATCATTGAACTCAACTCTAAGCGAGTGCTTTGATATAAGTGAGAACCAATAGAGGATGAAAGGCTAGTCATACCACTAACTGTAGTAACATATACCACCATGATGGTCTTTTCCTAATAGATCTTAAAAAAAAGAAGAAGAAAAAGAGTCACATTCCTTATTTCTAGATTGTGTAAACTTTTTCCCCTCCTTTCGTGGAATTTTGTTGCCAAAACTTTTGACTGTCTCTTTTTTTCCTCCATAATCCTACATGCTGCATCATTAAGGCAGAAATGAAATGCGCTATGGACTATTGTAATATCTGATGATTTACATCTCCACTTTTTTTTCCCCCTCCTCAGCCTAAAAAACATCAAAATAAAAATCAAAGTCTTTTAACAAAGCGGTATGTGAGAACTGCTATCTCCGATAACAAACCGGCCAGACGGAATCTCGTCTCGAATCTGTCTCGCACCGCTACATAAAACTCTTACTGTTCTTTAATGGACCACGCCGACACCATCTCCTGCACCTCTGCAGATGAGTGATGGAGAGGCGCTCTAGACAAAACCACAGTGGCCTTTTAATTTAACTCATTTGCGCAGCGGCTGACGTTAATGGCCGTTAGCGAGAGTTGTTTGACGTTCCCAGGCCCTCATGTGAAGAAGCCTTCTATCGGGATGGTGTTGACTCGGTCGGGGGATTCTCGCAGCTGAATGTCACATCGCCCCTGTGATCGGGCTCGCGGGCTTCTCCCTTCTCTCCCACTCCAGGAAGAGAGATAGAGGGAAAGAGAAAGTGCAGGAGAAGTCACAGCTGCACTCTGATCGTTTCTCTTGCTTTCCTTCCTTCACTGGATTTTCTGGTTGTGAGTCACTAATCACTCACGACACCTTCACCGTGAGCAATATACACGATTGTTACGGGTCATTTGAAGGAAATACTGTACCGCAGATATATAAATCATTCTATCAATGTCAAGTTCACAAATGTATAATGTACATAGAAATTCTTTTTACTGTGAGCCTTGTGAAATAATAGTAATAATAATAATGCACAAACAAAAGAGAAATATAACTAACTAGGCCTCAATACACTTCCATGGATACAAAAATAGTTTATTAATTAATAAAATCGATGCTTTATTAATCAGTTGTTTATATCACTGTTAAATATGGCCCTGTGGTAACACCATGTTGCGTTAAACATGTCAAATTCTTCATGTATCTTGATATTTTAGACGACAGAGCAACTGCAGAGAGTAGAAAAGCGCACGGTTTTATTTGTACACGTCACCGACACAGAAAAAGCGCAAGCGTTAACTTCTGACCAAATCAAATACCAGAGGATTAACTGTAACTCTGTCGGAGCGGTGTTAACGGTGTAGGATTTCGGTCCACAGGAGGTGATTTAACACTTGTTTAAGCCCTGGAAAAAAAGTACCAGTTCAAAGCATTTACTCCAGAAAGTCACTGAACATCTTTCTCTTCTTCGATTCTCCCGTCTGAAGCTCCATCCAGGCACCGCGTCTCTTCTCGAAGTGCGTGAGGCCGAATTTCGACCAGACGTGACGCGCGAACTGATCCGAGCGCAGCTTAGGCCCGCTGGGGACTGAGAGAAAACACACGCGTGGATTAGCCGTTTGTTTGCTTAGCTATAACATACAGCATCATACGTGTATGTGGCGCTGCTTTTTATCTACTTAAGGACAAGAGTGAAGGCGTCGATTAGCTGATCGACCGGAAAAGCTAATCGAGCGTGTGGGGAGAATAAGGTTCACTGAGGCGAAGGAAAACTGCTCTCAGAGCCAGAACAATGAAGGTCTTTAATCCTTTAAAAATAATAATAATATCGATATGCTCAGGAGAGCGGAGTGCAAAAGTTTGCATCCCCTTAGAACAAAATCAAGCAGGCCAGGACAGAATGAGACACTTCGGGGGTATGCTGTAATAGGAAAATAAATAAATGATTGACTAGTTTGTTACATTTATAAATAGAGATGGGAATCAACAAGGGATCACCCAGTACAATATTATTATTATTATTATCATTATTACTATAAGACGATACCGACAGTAGGTGCTGATTTGTATTGAGAATCTATAAGTATTCTAATTATATAAATATATGAAATCGATATCAAATTTTGGTTCAGATATCATGACAATTCTAAATAAACTTCACAAATATTTCGCTCGCACCACACACGATGCCGTGCTGCTGCTAATGTGTGAAAGATTTAGCATGCAGGATTATGGACGGAGAAGAATGGGACCACCTTAAATACCACCTTAAATACAAAAATAAATATAAATAACAAATGAATATAAGAAAAATGTATTTTGATGTTAAAATAATAAATAGAATTTATTAAATTCTAAACGAGCTAAACAAAAAAAAAAAAAAAAAAAAAAACCTTGATAGATATAAAAGTGAATCATTTTTTTCCTTCTCCTATCTCAAGTTATAAATCTCAATGTTGATTCTTGTCCTATATTCTACAACAGCACAGCTTTTCCTCCTCTTACACGACAGCAATCTGCCAATAATTAATCAACATTATAAATATTATTAATCAGTTTATAGTCACAGTAAATGTCTGTCTTATTATTCATCGGTACGTCTGTTAATGTCTAATTTTATGTTCTAAGAAAACTTGACGGGACCGGATTGATGTAAATCTACATCACAAAATATATAAAAGTTTAGTCCAACAGCAATATTTTATTTCTGTTTTACTTGATTTCTCCTGCAACAAAAAAATGATAAATAAATAAACAAATTAATAAGAAAAATAAAATAAAAATAAATCACCTTTCATGATTTGAAACCATTTAAAAGTTACATTTAACGAGGTGGAACATCCAGTCAGGATAGTTATTGTTATCAATTACATTACAGCCGCCATAAACTATTTGTCCTTTATCAGCCTCTATCTCGAATGAAAATGTTTGCACATGTCTGGATATCTGTACCTTTAAGGTCACCCTAATTTATATATACATATACATATATATATATATATATTTTTTTTTGCAATAACATGCTGCTGGCAGGAATATGAGTCTGGTCAAACAAAGTGTGAGTTTGTGATGATGATGATGATAATGATAAAAAGATACATTGTCATGTCGTGTACTTGTCACTAGTTTACAATTACATTTTTAGACAATTAACTTTTAGCTTTCTCTAGCTGATCGGCCTTTTCTGCTTCAAAAATAATAAGACAACAACCAAAATCTTAAGTCTTCATTTCCATAATCTAACAATTACTTATAGTAATTGTGAATCCGTATATATTTTTCCTCTCGTACGCACATCATTGTAATTTGAACCGTCTGGGTCTTGGGCATCGTGTACCTTGTGTATCTTGATAACCAGCTGAAAACACGTGCACTTTCTGAAAACTGTTATTTTGACTCTAGATATGAATCTTGCATGTATATACAGAACATGAAAAGAAACATGAGAGTTTAGTTTAGGTGGATCTTTACATTTTTCTGTGTATTCTTTCGATGTGCACTGAACTATATCTACAAAAACCCGATTTGAGCGATTTATACTCGGGTTGTGACCTGATGCATTAATATAGAAGGGCAGATGTTTAATTAAATTTTTTTTTTTGACAGCTCTGATTACTGGACGATGTGTGCAATACTCACCCAGCTGCTCTGCAATGCTCTGCCTCTGACTGATGGTGGCGCTGCTCCACACGGCCTCCAACAGCCGACTGCCGCATTTGGAGCAGGCCAGCTGGGTATAGAGCCCCTGCGTGAGTGAGACAGAAATGAGAGACAGACAGATCAGCAGATTGAAGCAGTTAAACCTTCCATCATAGAGTCTGCTCTCTCTCCGGCCGCCTCACCTCAAGCTTCCTCAGGATTTTTCCTTTGCCTTTGTCGCTGGAGAGCGTGATGAGGGCCTGGAAGGCATGGCTGCCCATCTGGTCCGTGCCCAGGCTCAGGAGCTCGGCTGAGCTCAGGCTGTGCAGGCTGTTCATCAGGATGGAGCGGTCTTTAAAGCGGGCCAGCGCTTGCACCAGGAGCGAGCCGTGGTAGCAGAACGAGAGGGGGCGCTGCGGAGGAGAAAAACGAGATAAACGTCCCATCACGCCATCCTAATCTCAAGGCCAGCTGCTGAAAAACAGGTGTGTGTCTGCAAACACACTGTTCCAGGAACATGGTGCTCCAACAAAACACCGGCGACAATTACGCTCTACAGAAATCTGCTAACGGAGGTGAGGAGAGTCTGGACACCAAAAGGGATGATGCACTTTTCATTCGCTTTTAGTCATATTTTAATGCTGTTCCTTAACCATTCTTTTTTTCCTCTCTCATTTATGCAGATGTTCATGTTACAGGAACAAAATACGAATCTTTTCTTCCCTGTGTTGGAAAACCTAACTGCTTTACAACAGACTGTTACAAATAGTTGTACCTAAAGACTCCATCCATGAATATAAAATAAAAGTCTCCTTTGAGTAAACTTCGCCAGACCGTTTTGTTTAACGTGTATAACGGAGCATAAGGACACTGTCTTATAAAAGGCTGGAAAATTTCATAACTCCTTTCTGGAAATGAATAAACATGGTCTTTTTTTTTTTTTTTTGCTATTTGAGTCGGGTTCTGAATGAAAGCTTTTTGAGGTGCATGAGGTGTGTGTGTGTGTGTGTGTGTGTGTGTGTGTGTGTATACCTGAGGAACTGCGTCGCCCTCTGCTGCCTCTGTGTTGTAGTACACCTCGTACGCGAGCAAGGACAGGAAGAGAGGGAGACAGGAGAGGTGGCGTGTGGACGGCTCGCTGCAGTGGAAAGCCTGCGAGGAAATCCGGTTATTGACGGTTAATGCAGGAAAACACGTTTCTTTAATTTACTAAAACAGCACGGCCACTGCGTGGCTCATGATTGGGTTTCTTTTACGATTTCATACAATTATATTCAAATTTGCTTTGTTCATTAAGCCAGTGCATTAAAAACAACAACAACAACAACAAAAGAAAATAAATAAATATAAGGTCACTTATTTGTTTTTTTATAAACATAAATTATTCATTTCATTTAAAAATACAAATATTTTCAAAAATAATATTCATATACACAATACTATTAGTAATAAAATTATTTTATAATAATAGTAATAATAATAATATTTGATAAACAAAAAACTAATGAAGCAAACCATATGATTTACAGACAACTTTTGTAAATAATTTGAATAATTGAATTAATTATGTATTAATTAATAATTATTTATATAATAATAATAATAATAATAATAATAATCACTAATTATTAATACTTTATAATTATGTATTTATTTCTAAGATAGAAAGTAACTAGCCTGTAATGGCACTTTTACAAAATAACAACAACAACAATGATAATAATAGAAAAAAATAATAATAGAGAAACTCCTGCAAAAGTAATGTGAACGCAAATTAGCGACACCCCCAAACCTCCACAAGCCCCGCCCCTTTCACTGAGCTAAATCCCATATTAAAAGCTGCTATAAAAGACAACAAAATGCACACAGGCATGTTTAACACACGATCACCTTCTTCACTAACAATTCTTAAATTGAAATAATTTAACTATATAAACCAAGTTTTTTGGTAAAAGTTAAATAAATTTAAAAGAATAGCAAAACTATACTTTTTAAAAAATGTAAACATTTGACAAGCCATATTTGACATTTGACAAGCGTCTATGCCATGAAGACTTCTACAGAAAAACAGTAAGAGTTTCACCTCTAGGAGGAGCTGTAGCATGTCAGGCTGCTTCTCTTCTCGGTCTACGCAGCTCTCCACCAGCTGCACTATGACCCCCATGTGCCCCGCCGCCAGGATCGCCTCGAAACCGGACGCCAGCTCATCAAACACCTTTAGGAACTGAGAAACAGCCAGAGGGTTTACGGAGCGCTGACGGGCAATAAACGAGAATAAACGCTAAAGATAGTGCGGCTTTGTGTAACAACACACCACTTTATACTTGACCGAGGCCGCAATTAAGGATTGGATGGTGTAGTTTCCGAATGGATGAAGAGCGAGAGGCATGAGCTGGTTCTTCAGGTGGTTCTTGTAGGTGTCCCGAAGCAAAGCTTTATGGGAGAACTGGAACACTGTCTGGATGAGCCGACTGCATGACTGGTCCTTCAGAAACACCAAGAGAGGGCTGGAGAGAGAGAGAGAGAGAGAGAGAGATTATTACATGACAATGACAACATTCATTGCACCCATCTATCCAATACACAGTATCTCCTTCACATGTCCATCATCCACCCATCATCCTGACCTGACTTCCGGAACTGAGCTGAGCGATGTCAAGTATTCGATGATGCCCTTGTTCAGTTTTTTGCCTAGAATGGGTCTCTTCCTGTGGCAGACGGTCAGTAGGGTCTGGAGCACAGCGCTGGCAGTGAGATTGGTGGCACAGACTATAAGGATGAAATGATCGAGGGAAAAAAAGAAATAAATAAAACCTGAGCAGGAGCGCGCTTACACATTTCGTTTACTTTATTATTATATCGTATGGCACCAACCGTTAACATTCTCCATCATAGACTCCGAAAGGTACTTGAGCTCCCACCAGAATGACGTCGGTGCTTCAAAGTCGGTCAGCTCGGGTTCAGCTCTCTTCTGCTTTTTAACTATAAGAAATGAACGCATATGTTTTTTTTTTTTCATGTTTCGATTTGTCTGGATTGATTTTTGTGTGGAGATTCATGTATCGCTCCAAAATTTACTTTAAAATAATTTTTAGACGTTCGCATTTGTGGCGGTAAAAATATTGCAGTTCCTCTATGATCCTACAGGTGGTGCACTCTTAACTGTTCATGCATTGAAAGGCGGCACAGACTCCAGCGTGGTAGGAGCGAATTATTTGCCAAGTTTGTGTAGAATTGTATTAAAATGTAAAAAAAACATAAATGATATCAGATCTACATTTTTAAAAATAAAATTATAACATAAATGAATAGAAGCAATACGGATCGAATCGGCACCTAGGGATCATGATAATATCGTATTGCGCGGACAATTCCTTTGGATTATTTTGCTTAAAATGTACAACTCTCAGGTATTTACAGGTAGCTATATGATAGGGAGCTACAAAACAGGCAGCTTTACAGACTTTAAACTCGTAATCCACAATAATGATGGTTGTTCTTATACAGTATGTCAGATCCCGGGTTCTCCCACCTGGACGTGCATCCGGCTGCTCTGCAGTCGAACATCCCGCGAGCACGTGTATAAGCGTCCGGAGCACATGAGACGCGTGAGCATCTTTCATCAAGTCTACGATGTTCTCTCTCACGACTCGGCACAGGCACAGCACCTGATCCTCGAGCGTCCCGCAGCTCTCGCCTTCAGCTTCTTCTTGTTTATTTCCGGACTCGCTCTCCTCTTCCGAGGGGACGTCTTTCACAGGGAAAGACAAAATTCATAAGTAATACAGAGAAAAACGTCACACTGGTTATTGTAGATACACTACAGACATGCGTTATTCATGCAGACCTGTCCACTTAACCATCTGCTTGATACCACTTTCGATCACGTGACCGCCACATCTGTCACACGACACAGATTTAAACTCTGCCCCCTTTTCTCCGCCCAGTTCGAGCATAACCCCTGCCACCTGATTGGGGCTGGCCAATGACAGGAGCTTCTGGAGAGCCAGACTGCCCGTCATGTCTGTGGAGACGAGGCCGGCTTTTCCCTTCACCTCCAAGAGAACGTTTTCAACAAAGAGGGCTAAGGGAAAGAAAGAAAGAAACAAAAAAAGCTTTTTTGTTACAGCTGTTCTTTCAAACTACATAGTTTTTACTTTATTATAAGTCTAATAATCTCTTACCTTGCTCCTCATCATCAGCGAACCCTTCGCTCAGTCTCTCACTCACGCGCCGAAAATAACCCACCGTCATCGCATCCAGACGCTTCTTCCTTCCTCCTTCCTCACCGCGGCAGCTGCTTCCTCGTCCTCGGTCGCCACCTTTGCTCCGATCAGGCTTCTTTTTCATCTTCTTCTGCTCTTGTTCTCCCAAACGCTTTTGACCCTTCGCTCCCATCTTTTCCACCATCTCTTATTAGTGTCTTACAGATTTCAAACAGCTTCTGATAGGCATTCAGTCACAATCTTCTCTAGTTCTCAGTAAACTGAAAGATAAATGCAAGCAGCATTAGTACAATTACATTCTTATATTAAACTGCCTTTAAAAGACAAATCCACATATCAAGCAACACGTGATGTTCAGATGCGCATGAGATTCATTTGCTGCCCTTTTGATTGAAACTTTATTAAAATCATCTGAATGTGTGTTTCACTTCGGCTACAGAATGTGATGCAGCAGCGATTTCATTTAATGATCCAAAAGGACCAGCTTTTAAAGGTTCTGATTTTATGCAAATCTCTTGATCTCCTACTGTAGGTCTTGGGCCTTCTCACATAACTTGATGCACCTGCACTGCATTCTGGACTTTTACTCTAAAGTCTCCACAGTGTCTACATTAGATTTCTTATTAATACACAGCCTGGCCAACAAAAAAGAAGAAACATTTCACATGGGTTAAATTGTTGCGATGTATCAAGCAAAGAAAATGACTACAAGAGAAGATTTAAAATGACCGGAACTTTAAGAAGTCAAGAACCCTTTAACACACTGTCGAAAATGGGAAGGATTTGAAGTGAACCGTCAGCTTTGTGGATGAAATGTGATCGCAAATAATCATGAATTGAAAGTGTAAAAACCAAACCTATGGTTAACAGTGAAAGTAATAACATTTCCTCACACACATACACACACAATGTGACCCTGATCACTGTGGTATAGGGTCTGTCTCGGCCATATGACCATATGACCTTTTTTCATTGCTCCATCATGTCTTGTGTTCACTGTACAAATAAAGTCAGCTGACGACCTGAATGTACTGAATGACCAGATTATTACATCTATAAGGGGTTTTTCTTCCCTGATGGCAAAGGTATGTTCCAGCACTCAGATTGTAAAAGAGTGGCTCTGGGAACAGGAGGAATCATTTTCACACCTGAACTGGACACCACACTGTGTGACTGAATGGTTTGTATTTATTTATTTATTTATTTATTTATTTTTAAGCCAGGCAGTGTATAATGATAAAAATGGGTGTTGGGAAAACAAGTGCTTGCTCTATCTCTAATATCTGAGATGACAGATTAACTAAAAATCACTGGCACTGTGCTAGCAATAACAATGTACTCATGTGACGTCAGTAAGGTACAAACCAGGTACAGAACCAATCATAGAGAATTATAAACAGCATTACTGAACACATCAGAAATATTCATAGATAAAGCATTTCAGATTCCGTGATGGAATTTTCCATTAACCTGTAACACTTTGGTGGTGTTGTGTATCAAATGATAGTTTAAAACAATGACTAGTTGTCATAAACCGCCTGTCAGCCATCCGACTGAAGAGAAACTTGAATATTTTTTGTCTTTTATAGCATTAAAACACTACGCTATGTACACACAGCTCTTAAAACAACACCGGATTCTCACCTGGAGGTTTTATATTCCTGCAGTGCTCATCTCACATGGCCAGTAGAGAAAGCGTTGTCGCAGCGTGATGACGTCACCCAGCCAGCGTCGCCGAAGCTAAACGTCATGCCCGATCAAAGCTTTTCCCTTAAAAAAAAATAATATTTTAAACACATCTTACTAAATCAAACTGATGATTTAGTTTCCTTTTCTTAATAAACACAACTTTAAATCCAAAGTTTAAAGTTGAAATTAAATAAACGTACCAAAAAACTCACACAACCATTTGTTGAAATGTAATTGTCAATGTAAAATGCGTTTAATTCATCTATTTCAATTTATAGTTATTTACTGTGTAAATATAAAGACACCGCGAGGATAAAGTCGCAAATTCATTCAACCAAAAAACCCTCGAATAAAATTGCTTCGACACTACCAAGTGTGCACACCTAGAGTTCGACCACTAGAGGGAGCCCTCGTCTCTTCTTCATACCCATTGATCTTATACCATTTACACTGTCTGGCCAACAAAGTAGCACACTCTTGATATTTCATTCAGTCACACAATGTGTGAACCAGCTCATGACTGAAAATGACTCCTCATGCTCCCAGAACCACTCTTTCACAATCTGAACCCTTGCCATGAGGGAGGAAAAACCCCATGGATGTGATAACCCGGTCATTCAGTACATACAGGTCATCTGCTGACTTCATTTTATTGCCACATAAAATTGCTGTCTAGACCTGACCAGCTGAAACAAGTGCAGATCATAACACATGGTCACTATGCATGATGGGCTCATTATTTCGTGTTCTTACCCTGACGCGTCCATCACTCTGGAATAGGGTCAGTCTGGACACATCAGCCTATATATCCATTGCTCCAAAGTCCTCCCTAGCAAATTCAAGCCTTTTTCGTGATTAGTCTCACTAACAAGTGGTTTTCTTATGGACACACAGTTGTTTAGTCCCAAGCTTGTAAGTTTTCATATTCTGTGCATATGGAAATGCTCTTACTTTCACTAATAATCATAGCTATACAGTATTTTGTACTGTTGATTTAAGTAGTGTTTAATTGGTCTTCATTCATCATTTTTTCCAATCACATTTTTCCACAAAGTTGACAATTCAACACTATCCTTCAATGTTTCAATAATGTGTTGCAGGGTTCTTAACCCAATTCCAGTAATTTCAAGTCTCCTCAATTGTTTTCTTTGCTTGATGCAGCCCAATAATTTGAACCTTTGAAATTGTATTATTTTTTTCAATTATTATTATTATTATTATTTATTATTTATTTTTTTCTCAGGCGGTGTACATGTTTTGTAGATCATAGCAGGCGGTTAAAGTATACCTCTGCCTACTGGACATCACCTGAGATTAATTGGCCTACCATAATCCACACTTTCTCCCCAGTAAGGACCAACCCTAATAGAAAGTTCGGCTTGGTCTGTCCATCTATCAGCTGCCCTGACGAGGCTGAGCTGGTCAAACAAGTAGACCATAGGAGTAATTTCCCAGCATTCTCATCAGTTGTGTAAATKTCTCAATGAATAAGCACAAAGGATTTCCAGTTTCCATAACACTGTGTTTTTCCCTCTTAAATATACGTCATCTACAATGTAGCAATAGTTTGTAATTCAGTCATTCTGAAATTATTTCCTTTCTACCAACTCTAACCCCATAACCTGCAGCCAACACACTTTTTAAATACATTTTCTTACCATTAATGATCAATGAAGTTTCAACTTTGTATATCCTTGTATAATACACTGCCTGGCCAAAACACACATAATATAATATACATTTTTATATCTACTAACATTATTATATTAAATATATGCTTTATGCAGTAACAAAATTACCCTTCTGAAACAGTGAAATGTTTTTGGCTAGTTCATAAAAAGTATAAAATAAATACTATTTATCATACATTTCCAGCAGCCTTGGGTAGCTTTGATCTCATAAATGTAGGGCACAACTAGACGCCTGTGTAGTGAGAGCCAAAAGATTCTTTTAACTGTCTGCTTCCAACAGCTTTAGTAAAAAATATATTATAATTTATTTAATTTTTTAAATAAAGACTGGATCACAGTAAACAACAATTTCAGTCATCAGACTTTTAATCTGCTAACCTTTGTGAAGTTCTATGCCTAGGGTGTGACAAGCCATTAGTCAAAACCACACTTCCACTTTTTATTTTACCTAAAGCTCAAGTCATACTTATAGCACCTGACTTAAAAAAAAAGATAACACCTTTAATTATTTATTAGGACATCACATAGAGCTTACTAAAAAAAAGAAAAAACGAGTAATTTTAAAAAAAACAACAAAAAAAAAACAATGACCTAAAGATCTGCAATAACACTTCTACTTTTTTAATATAGTTTTCTTATAACCTCGGAGTGTACTTATATACATTTCCTTTTCTCATTTTCGGTGTTCTTGACCTCTTTGGGTCATCCTGTTGCTTTTTTTTACTAAATCATCAGAAAAATGTTAAATTCTTTAGATTGCTTTTCTAATCTTTGTTTGTGGGATGCCCTTAATAAAATCACACTCGAGTGACAGTTGTAATTACATTGTACAAGTATTATATTGTACCTGTGACATTTCAGTACCCATGATTAAGGCTGCAAATTTTTGTATTTAAAAAAAAAAAAAAAAGCAAATGAGATAGTCGAATAAGGTGAACTGTATTAAGTTCGCTCGTTCCTGAGATTTTTTTAAGCAAAGCACAGGGACTTTGCATGTGCCTAAGACTTTTGCACAGTATTGTAATCAAACAATATTTGAGTGCTGACACACACACACACACACACACACAACCAACATTGCACTTTCTGGATAAAATAAGCACGTCACTGTGAACTGATCTGTGGTTATTAATCAGTGATGACAACATTTGTCGCTTGTATTACAAATGGCAGGATGTGAAAAGCTGCTGAGCTGGACATTTGTCATGGCTTGAGCCAGAAGTAGCCAGAAATGCTTGTTCTTTTGCAATAGACCTGGGACCTAAAGGTCAGGGCTGACCTTCGGTTAGAATGTGGAAATACCAGTGAAATGAGAATTTTATTTAGCTCACCCAAGCACAGAAAGTCACCAACTTTAAGATGAAAAAGAGAGCACTGGAAGAAGCATTACAATGACAATACGACACAGTATTACAATATAAAAGCTTACAGAGCTGATTAATAATTATACTTTTTAACACTTAGTTTAGTTTTACAGCAATCTGCATTATGATAGAAACTATATGAGTGTGTAATATTCGGTGGTTTAGTGGTTAGCAGCGTCGCCTTGCGTCTCAAGGATCCGGGTTCGAGTCCAGGCCAGGTTCGAGTCCCACGTGTGTGCATGGAGTTTGCATGTTCTCCCCATGCTTGGTGGGTTTCCTCTGGGTACTCTGGTTTCCTCCCACAGTCAAAAGACATGCAGATTAGGTTAATTGGTCTTTCCAAATTGCCTGTAGTGTGTGTGTGCCTGGCAATGGATTGGCACCCTATCCAGGATGTACACCGCCTCATGCCCCAAGTCTCCTCAGGCTCCCCACACGACTAAGCAGTATAGACGATGAGTGAGTAAAATTTTCCTTGGCAGGTTAAAATTCGAGAAACTTTACGTATGTACTATTTGTTCACATCAACAGTATGAGTGCATTGTTTTTTTGTTTTTGTTTTTTTGTGTGTGCAGAAGTCAGTAATTTAAAAAGAAAGATAATGAAAGTAGAATAAACATATAACATAGAATAATGAAGAATACATAGAAGAAGGATTTAAACTAACAGACTATAACACTATAACGGCTATCTAGTACACTGTGGTATGTGTTAAACATGATATTGAACTATTGCACTCAGATTGACAGATTATGCTTTGCTTTGAAGGATTAACTACAGTTTTCACTATTGCTTTTAACAAAATTGCTGTTATACAAAATGAAACACATTCCGAGCAGCACCAGCAGATCTGTGTTTATAGAGTGAAAAGCTCTAGAGTTGAAGATTCTTGTTTCTGTGTCTACAGCTGAACTGACATGCATCCTGTGCTTGTGGTTTAGCTGTGAATTTTACACTTCATCTGGCTGAGCAAGAAAGAAAAAGAAAGAATGAAAGAAAGAAAGAAAGAAAAAAAAGAAGAAACACAATGTTACTGGTCTGAAGGCATTCATGTGCACAGTCCACCACTCCCAGCACTTCTGAAACATCCAGACCCACCCTCACACACGAGTGCGCACACACACGTACACACACACGCGCGCGCCTGGTCTTGGTGGGCTCTACTCGTCATATCTTGGAAATGGGCGTGTGTAGCTTTCATGCGTGTGTGATTTAAGTGCGTCGGAGAGACAAGAGTGCAGTTCAGAGTGTACAGTCGCACATGCTTCTAACTTTCACAAACAGTTGTATAAACTAACGGTAAGACAAGCAGGAGAAACACGTGCGCGAGAGGAAGAGCTGCTGCAGGGGTAATGTTTCACTTCTTCTTTTATGTCTTTCTATTTAGAACCTTTTGCTTTGATCTCAAAGAAGGCTGGTTGTAAATATTTATATAGCACAAGTAATAATAAACATCGTTTCAAACAGTAAACATTGTTTCAAAATACTGTTTAACAGAATGTTAAATGAAGCAAATATTATTTGTAGTTATAATTAAAAACATCTACACAGCAGTTCCTTTTAATATGAACCATTATACTGTATCATGACTTTCACTTTTCATGTCATATTTAGGATGTTTTTTTTTTTTTTTTTAAATATAGAACTTTTTATCAAAGTCATTCGGAACGATTGCATGTCCTGTATGATGTTGAAAATAGAAAACTGTTTAATGCATGATTGTATCATAGAGACAGCAATTGCTGAACTGCAAACCCACAGTTTTCTATAAGCTCAAAGAATAATGCATCATAATGCAAATTTATAACTCTAAATTGCTGCTCTTAGATGTAGTTCTGGGGTGCCAAAACTTTGTTTTGGGAAGGTGGAAACCCCGACCTACTTATTTTATAGTAACATGCGACTATGAAGTATGTATAATATTTAGGCTTTAAAAATTCCTTCCACATGAGGATGCTAGTAAATGTAGAAATCTGTGTGCAGCTGAACATCAGTATTCTTTTTTATTCTTTATTCTTTATGCTATTTGTTTTCTTCTACAAAATCTCTGATGAAGTGAAGCAGAATTCACAGCAAATGACTATAGAAGAGACTGTTGACTTTTTTTCTTCAGAATTCTGATTTTAAACATAGTATTTTGACTTTAAATTCAGAATTTTGACATTACACTAAAAAGCTTTTTTAATTGTATATATTTCAAATCCTCTTTCATAGAATTCCTCTTCCGAGGTATGGCAAAAAAGTGTTATACTATTCTATGTTATTATAAGAGATATTGTTAAAGAGATAACGTTGCTGCATATCCTTATCTTTTCCACTTTTGTTCTTTTCTTTCCTCTTTGTTTCTCTAAATCGGACATCAAACGGCTTTGAAGTTTAAAAAAAAAAAACATTTTTATGAAGAGCATCTGGAAATGACCCACCTCCAATTAACAGTCAAGATTAACATTCCAGCCATAACATTAAAATTAAAATTAACTCATAAACATTATCATTTATATCCCAGTAAACTGGATCATGTGCATGGTTGGGTGGCTGCCCATGTTGCCCATATCTAAATTTGCCACCGCTCACTAGAGGCCCTTCCTAATACCTAATCTCTCGGTGTCGAATGACCACTTAAGACATTAATATAATCCTTATATGAAAAAATAGCACCAAACTGTCATTTTCTGCAGTGGTACAAAACTTCTTCCCCTTCCAGTAATACTATTACWGTACAAATTGGCTCTCGTTGTTTTGCCATCTGTGTCAGGTTGCACGCTAAGGCTGGGGCATGTCTAAAAGTTCAGGGTCACAGATAACTCACTTCAGTTATGCATGATTGTTTCAAAAGTTCCCTACATCTCCGTTTGGCAACTGATGTCTAAAAGATATTTACAAGGAGAAAGCGCTCAGTAGTTCGATTAAGTTTGCATGGTTGCTTAGATTGAATTTATGAGCCCATTTACAAATGACTAGGTGTTGTTCACACTTTTGTGTTTGCCTTTTTTAAATTCTGGGTGCTGTTTTTTTTATTTTTTTTAAAGCCTTCATGACAAACAGGACATAGAGTAGCCTAGAGCCATATGATAAAAGGTATTTAAAAGCGTAAATTGCAGCAAATACTCAAATTGGGTGGGGTTAGGGGTTGGAATACCTGGGTACTCAGGGTTCTCTCACACAGTCTAAAGACATGCAGGCTTGTTTRTGTTTCCAAATAGCCTGTAGTGTGTGAGTGTGATGTGTTGGCACCCTATCCAGGGTTCATCCCATGCTGTGCCATGAGCTCTCTATTATACACTCCAGGCCCCCTTCATGACCATACACAGGACCGATGATGTAGATAATGGATTGATGGATGGATKGATGGATGGATGGACGCTTAAATTGACAGCATCTGCCTTTGCTGCACTTGTGTATATGAAGAATGCAAGAACGTTTAACGTTTCTTTATTTATCAGACCTGACTTCAGATCAGCTCAAAGAAAGAAGTCGAGTGGGTTTGGGTCTGGTTCTATTTCATCTTTTATTGTGTAGGTTTGATAACAGCCTGGATCTGAAATAAAAAGCGCAATATCTAATTAAATGTAAGAAAAAAATACCCAAGTATCCAGATTTACCTCAAATGAGCAGCCTGGTTCATGAGGTCATTTGATTATTCCTATCTTTGTCGACTGTCTAGGCAATACATTTACTTCACTTTTCCATGTGCCTAGACATYTGTCATTGCTCCACACACGACTGATAAGAGAACCCAGATGGTTACTGCCAGTGACAAACATTCACTTCTGTAGTCAAATCTTATTGCAATCTAAATTCTCCGAATGCTTTGCAGTGACATGCACGGCTATACACGGCCTAGGAGGTGAGTGGGTTTGAGAAGGGAAGTGTTTTTACAGGGTGGTTTATTTTCTTGTCTGGATTATGTCAGACTTATCTGTACACCCAGCCCATCCCATGCCCTTTCACATTTCAATAAGAGAAGAAAAGCTCGGCCAACAGCAACATACAATGAATAGGAAAGGAGGCAAGAGAAAAAAAAAGGCAGCGAAGCAAAGGAGGAAGGATGAGGAGGCGACGGAGGGGAAAGTGCAGTACATGAACAAATAGAATGAAGATACAGATAGTAAAGTCAAGGGCAAGAACTGATTGCGTGAAGCATGATGTTTAGGGCTTCAGTGATTATGGATCAGTGTTTATGGTCAGATGGGTTCAAGTCTCATGAAATTAATTAAATAATTTTTTTGTCATAAAAAAAGTACATATAAAGACATTATCGTAACAAAATACAATACAACGTACATTTAATTGATTTCGTTCCTAAAGTTAGAAGAAACTTTGTGTGAGCTGTTAACTATAGTAAATAAAAAAGGAAGAAGAAAAAGAAGAAGAAGAAGAAGAAAAAAGAAAATCTGAATCAGGCAAGAAAATTTCMATCAATGCATCGCTATTAAATATAAAAGCAACTTTACTGCAAAGCTAAATAATAGCAACTGAAATTAAGTTCCAATTGATTCAGTTTATTTTGGGGGAAAGATGACCTCTCTTTAATGTCCTCACCTCTAAACATCCATGTTGTCAAACACGATACTATACGATGATCATGTTTTACAGGCATTTACTATAAATTTTCTATAAATTGTGTGATATCCGTCAAAACAGTTGCTTTTGATAAAATGTGGACACTCAAAACTTCCAAACTTATGTAAAAGTATTCCTTTTCCTTTTGTGTGACCCATCGCACATCCGTAATGAATGTACAGTAAGGTTAAGCCTTACGTGGTCTGAGTGACGAAATCTTCTTTCTGTGAAGTTCCCAGACAAGAGAGTTACAGCCTGATTCATCAAATGAATCACTGGATTTATGGAAATAAAATTGCAGGAGAAGACTATAGCTACTGTTTACCTACGGTTTATTCACATCGTGTGTTGCGTCGTAAAATTAAGGGTGTGGCGTCAGAGGTGGTAAAATCTGGGAGTGATTACAATAAACCATTCTGTCGGTTAATGATTTCATGCAGGACATTCTGAAYGCATGACATCACATGACATGCACGTACACTACCGATGGAAAAAAAAAATGACAACATTGTATGGAAGCATACACTGATCAGGCATAACATGACAACCCAAAACATTCTGCCCATTATTGTGTAAGTTCCCCTTGTTCTGTCTGGGCATGACTCCTCTGAGGGTGTGCTGTGGTGTCTGGCACCAGGACATTGGCAGCGGATTATTTGGGTGCTGTGGATTATGAGGTGGAGCCTCTGTGGATCAGACCTCGTGCATGGTGGGCTGTGGTGAACTGGGTATTTTGGTGCCTTTTAAATCACGGCCAGCACTGACTTTTTTGTCATTTGTGCTGCATTGGGTTTTCTGGTTGGATCAGACTGCTGGCCGTTRGTCCCAGCAGGCATGGCTGATACAACCATACACTTAATTAAAGATTATCAGCATTGTCTATAAAGTCTTTAATGAAACCTGGGCACTCGTTGACAGAAATCTGTATTGCTATCCAAGCACATTGACAATTGTTGTATTATTTAGCATGTTGAATGGGCTTTTCCACAACCCCATCTGAACTGGGCTGGATAAGWMCAATAAGTCAGGTCTTGTGGTTGGTTGTCCTGGGACCTTCGTCTCACGCTCAAGCAGCTGCGGGCAGCTTTCTCAATGGCTTCAGTCCAACAGCTGGCCCTCCTTTAGATCTGTGACAGAGGATCAGTYGAGAACCAGGCACAGATATTTAACCCCTAAAGCCACTGGATTATGGATCACACAGATCRTGGATATTGTTTGTGCCATTAATGGGTTGTAAGTGTTTTACTACCAGCTGGCGAAAGAAAAGCACAAATAGACTGAAAGGGACTTGGAGTCTAGCTGTTTAGAACTTTTTTACCAGGATTGATGGACTTGGTCTGGTTCAAAGAACAGTAAGAAAGGGTTCTGTGTAGACTTTCTTTCTTTTTTTTGTTTTTACCCCATTCACATACTTTTTCACAGATGTTGAATGCCTCAGATTTATAGCTCTGTCTCATAGGGACAATTCAGACACTGCATTTTAGCTTTGGGCAACTGTGTGTTTCCCATGGCTTTCCCAGACACTCAGACACTGAATCCAGAATAGGCATGTAAAAACTGACCAGTTCAAATTGGTCCAGCTATGAGGTGATTGCAATTGCACAAGGAACATTTTGCTGAAGCCAATGATCAAGATCAAGCGATGGCTCAGTCTAAACATTTGGCAGTATTTGCAAGTATTTGTGCCAGTTGAAGAGTTTTTTATTCACACTATTAAATAAATCAAAAGAGTTACTAGAAAATGTTAACAGGATATACAGTAAGCTATAGGTTCTGAGAATGTTATGTAAACAAAAGGTAGAATCTATAAACAAAAGAAAGGTTTAGGCCTTTACTGTACATCGGTCAGAACTTCAATTATACTCTTTCAATTATATWTTTACTTTTCATACATTGGAGGATCTGGAATCAGGATCTGGATCTAGGGTCTGGAAATGTTCTGTCTGTATGTCTGTTTGTCTGTCCAGGCAGATTTTGTCCCAGCATCACGCAAAACTGGCTCCACAGAATCTAACAAAACCTTGGCAGTACTTTGGTATTTACCCAAAGTTAAACCTGCATCATGAATAAAATCAAAATGTTGAGTTGAGGTGAAGTTACAGTATGAGCAGTTATGCGCCAGATTAGAAACCGCARGTTTTGTCAGTGTACTGCACACTGCAACTGTGKRCGYGTCTTAAATMGATTGCWGGACAGAATTGAATGAAACGGTGGCAGTACTTAGGTATTCGTCTCCTAAGCCTGTGCTATACATAAATAAAAATGTTTAGTAGAAGTTAATTCTAAGAACTTAATTAGAATTTACTGGTAAATAAGTAATTAAGTCGGGTGATACTCAACCTTATAATATTTTATTTCTTTGTATTAATGAGTTAGACGGAGGGTTCTACCATACAGAAAGTCAGGCAGATGTGTATGTGGGCTTCAAGCTGAAATAATAATGTCACTGTTTACATTAAAGCTGATCAGCTTATTTTTAGCTTTAACCTTTAAGCTAGTTCTACAAACTTTTTTTTACATCAACGATGAGAACGTCCCCTAGTTTGCAGTAGAATATGTGTCAAACTGGGAATTAAGAAATAAAATAGAATTCAAATGTAAAATCAATGATAATTATATAGGAATTATATATATAAGTATAAAAATGTTAAAATATAGTGCGTATACTGTATGTCAGCAGCGGTGTGATTGTCCATGGCCTAATGTGCAAGATGGTTTTCTTATGTGCGAATGAGCAGAAATGTGTAAAAGACGAGAAATGTGCTACAGGCGAGAAATGTGCTACATGTGAGGAATGTGCTACATCATGACTGTGGCATGTGAGCAGGAATGTAGTGTTTGTATTATGTGAAGAAAAGGAAAGTCAGTCAATTTACTACTACTTAGTTGAGGGTTAAATGGCCTATGGGAAGAAGATCTCCCTCATTGTTTTTGTTTCCGTCTCTATGGAGTTAAAGCGCTTCCCTGACAACAAGAGAGAAAAGAGTCCTTTGTCGAGGTGACTGAGGTTCACCCACGCTATGTTACCGGCCTTGGTCCATCATTGCGTTGCATTGTCAGGGAGCTCATCCAATTGAGCCCATCTGTACCGCTTGGTGCTGTTCTCAAACCAGGCTCAATGCTCCCTGTCAGTATGCTCCCTATGGTGGGGATATACAGTAAAGGTTCCTTATCACCTTGCAGGGCAGCCTTAAGCCTTTCAGTCTGAGCTTGTAAAGAGAGTGAAAGACCTTCTTCATCATAGCGTTAAACACCAAGGTACCACTCTATCAGCTGGGGACCCTTTCATAATAAGGGCTTTGTGTTGAAGTGACCTATCAGGTTCTTTGTCTTGCTGCTGTTCAGGWGGAGGTTGTTCTCCTGGTACCAGTTTTTCAAACTTTTAATCTCCTTCAGGTATGCCTTCTCATTGCTGTCATTGTTGAGATCAAGCCGACCACAACAGCTTAACGAGTTGTCTATTCTCATTAAGAGTTGTATATTGG
>QMIH01000736.1:224156-237003 GCA_003987875.1 Clarias batrachus
ATTTTGTAGAATAACTAAAAACATACATCTTTGGGCTATGAAAATCTCATCTGACTCATCAACTGCTGCAAAACTGTTTCAAACATACTGCCATCTACTGGATTCTTTAAATATTGCATGAAAAAGATAACAGCACAATGGTTTCTTGTTACCTGGGTGTTTGTGCGTTACAGTGATAGAGATACTCGGTAATAGTGTTATCGTCAAAAAGATCCTCAAACTTGCGTTTGAAATCAGGTCGGAATCTGTTTACCAGCTCTGGACCTGAAGAGAAAAGAGGAAACATCGTCACCTGAGAAACACCTGATCCGTTAAACCAGTAAGAAAACAGCAAGCTTTAATCTGCATGTTACTCTGGCTGTGTCTCACCCAATGGTCCTGCTACTCTGATGACGGCTAGAGGGTTGAAGTAACTTAGGACAGATGCGACTGCTTTCGCCCAGCGAGGTGGTACTGGTCTCTTGACCTCCGAAACCTGACTTGATGAATCTTCTTGCTGAGGCTGTGGTTTCTCTGGGAAGCCCCAGGGATCCACTAGAATGAGGTGGTCRACTCTATGAAACAAGGACACAACATACTGTATGTGTTATTCGAAGATACAGTACCTAGATGGCYGTTTTAAATTTGAAAGTAAATGAATATGTTTGAATTGCAAATGGATGTGTGCAAAGTAAACTGGTGAATGGGAAAACAGCAGATTTTGAAAATTATTTAAATTTAAACATGTTTAAATGTGCTTATTTAATGAGAAAAGGAGGAAACTCTATGTGACTGAGGAAACTGTTAAAATTAAATGATTACAAATTGCTTATATTGTTAACCTTTGAGTGGTTTATTATAAAAATCAGGCACCTAAAAAGTTCCTTAATCAAGATAAAGTATTTTAAAAAAATGGATGTGTTGTTTTGTTCTGATTATTATTATTATTATTATTATTATTATTATAGTACCTCTCAGGATATTGGATAGAATATGACGTTGCTAGGTAACCTCCGAGGCTGTGGCCCAATAGGATCATGCGTTCCAGTCCCAGGCTCTGTCTCCACTGTTCAATGGAGTCGACGAACTGCTCCTCGGCTAACGTGGCATCGTTCGGAAAAGCAGGGCGGGAGCTGCGCCCGAAACCAAGCAGATCGAAGGCATACACGGGACGTGAGTGGCTTAGTGCATCCAGGTTTCGGACCCAGAGCCCGACGCCCCCTCCAAAGCCATGGACCATCACAAGAGGAATCCGAGAAGCTAATCACAAAACATAAGCAATGTGTTTTAAAAGCGGTATAACAGTTTAACCCAACTCAGAATGATGTTGATATAATAATAATAATAATAATAATAATAATAATAATAATAACAACAACAACATCATAATAAAGCTGAGATTGAGTCGATTAATTTTGTAAGAGTCTGTGTTTTACTGCTTCACAAAGCATCACCTACTACATATTAAACTTACTACACGAGAGTCTGAACTACCTTTGTCTGAACGTTGGCGGGCTGCCTTGTTGCTCACCATCAGGGTCCAAATTTTGTTTTGATTTGGCAGCGTGACAAATCGGGACCACACTTCATTCTTAACACCTTAATAAAGACRATAAGAAGAAATGAATAAACAAGCCATAACCAGTGTGAAGTAATTACAGACATTTTTATGAGGGATGTCAAACGTCCCTTTTTGACTTGAACACCTGTTATATTAAAAGCAGTACCAAGTCCCAAACATCATACAAAAGCCATGTAAAATAAAAATAAAAATTGAGCACATACAGGCAAGAATTTTAGCTTCTGCACTCTTTAACAAGGACATAGATGTTGGACGCCAGGACGGCCACCAGGACCAGTTTCCAGAGTTTGGCCTGAAGAAAGGAAAAAAAGAGGGAATGTGGATTAGGCAATAAATAGGTGATGTGTCAGTAAGGCAAAAGGTAAAAGTCCTGAGTCATGCTCTACACCTTTGTTTACTCTGTCTCATTTATACAGACGTCACCTAGTCAGGCTGTGCCAAAGATACATTCACAGCAAAACTCTCAGCTAACATAGGTTCGTACGAGTCGAGTTTGTTGTTGGGAGTAACATTCATTCATTCATCTTCTAGTCTATCCACTATTGCAAATTCTCATTCACCTATATTATAATTCTGTTTATATACATATATAATATTCTTTTTTTTCTTTATAAACATCAAGAAATCACTTCAGTAGAACCTGTCTGTCAAAGTGAGAAATGCTAAAAGATTTTAAAAAGCAACATATTCTAAAGAAATTCAAGGACAGATAAGAAACAAAGTAATTTACATATATATATATCAGTCTGGACAGKGTTACAGGACAAAAAAATTTCAAGGCTTTGGGACTCCAGTGAGTCACTCCCAGGACTGGCCAGCCTACCAAAATTATTCCTGGAGAACAATAACGACTCACCCAGGAGCTCATAAAAGAACCAAGAACAACATCTAAAGACCTGAATGGTAGTGTGTTGTATGGTGTTAATGTCCAGCCATCAGTTCGTGTCCTCAATTTCAAGCAAACTTGGGTTATGCAGAAAGTCAGGATTGCCAGATCRCAAACGCAAGATTGCAGTTATTGACGCCAGGGGTGGAACATCTTGTTATTAGGCTTTGAGGGCAATTATTTTTACACATAGTGCCTGGAAAGCCTTTTTTCTCCCTTAAAAAATTAAAAGTTTAAATGATCAATTAAAACTGCATTTTGTATTTTCTCGGGGCATCTTTGCGTAATATTAAATTTAGTTTGATGGTATGGAGGGAAATACTTTTCACKGCACTACAACGTCTACTTCTCTATTACTAAGGAAAAGTTCAAAACGGAAAGACCTGCTAACTAAATAAGTTTAAACATGTGTTCCTCCAATAACATTAGGAACGTTCAGGTGYTCGGCTTTACATGATGTATTTAGATTCTGCCTGCAAAGCGATCCTTTACTAAATGTTTCTGTGTAAAACATGACCATGAAATCTTTTATTGCCTTCAGCTGATCTTTGCGAAAGCCACAGAAAAAGAAAGAGAAAGAAGAGAAAAACAGGGACACTTACTGTAGTATTTATATATAAACACACACACATGGGTTTTCAAGAAATGTAGATTTCAACTGCACACTTATTATATTAAACATGTACAGCGCCATGTGTGGAATTTTGGGATTAAGTAATGATTTTAAAAACCTTTCAAAAATATCTTTACTAGGGACCATTACTACACTAATGAAACTAAGCCTATATGTTACCAAAAACATGACCAAATATACCTGAGAAAAAATATTCAGTAATTTTTATTTGGAGCATGTGCAAACAAAGAGAGACACAAAAATTCTAAATTTCATCTTGTGAAACGTGTTCTATTACTAGTCTTAAATACCCCCAATATTTTTTTTCTCTCGCAAATATCTTTAATGTACGGCCACATCAACTTTACAGTTTTATATGTCTTCTTAATTGTGTGAAGTATGAATGTAATGTTATAGAGAAATTTATCTTTAGTAGATTTTTTTTGAAGATTATTATGTTCTGGATCTAAATTTTTAGAGACAGCATTATAATTATGATCTAACTTATTTAATGTTTCTGTTCTGGACATGGCTTTAACTAGCTAGAGTGAAGCTGGAGTGTACAGTAGGATGACTCAGCAATAAATATCCATAGTAAAGACCTTAGACTGCCAAATGTACTATGTACAATGTACATTTAATTCTAGCTAAAGGGTTGTAGCCTATTCATTTGATACCTATTAATGAAACCAACAACCACAACAAAAACAACATCAACAACAACAACAACAACAACACTACCACGTCAACTACCTGAGACACAACATGTTAGTTGTTACTCACTCTAATTCATTCTCGTCTTGCATTCTGGATGTCAGAGGTCCAAATATTGCTGAGGAACATAACCAAAATAATAAACGATATTCTTGTCAGTCTCTCTCTATATATATCCTTATATAATCCCGCAGCTGAGAATGACAGGAACAAAGCGTTACCGCGGTACTGTCATAACTTCACTCGGGCTTGTTACGTAACCGGTTCATTTAACGCTCAGCTGACTATAGCAGTCCTTTGTCTTTTTTAAAAGCAGAATTATATGAATTAATTAATTACATAACTAAAAAAAACATATCAGTACAAAGTGATTTGTGTCACAATAATAAAGCAGGCTTTTTAAAATTATTACTATATTTACTCGAACTTTCTACAACACATCCCGGAACTATAGTTTCAGCAAACGTTTCCGTGGGGAACACGTTTCTTGTAACGCACCCTACGTTTGTGCTTCGCTTTAAAATGTCATTGGCTGAAACACCGGGTTGCGTCCTAAATCATTTCTACTAGCTAGTGCGCTTCATACAGCGTCGAAGCTTTTATGTCTCTCTCCAGGAAGTGCATAGTCATAGAACGTACGCTGTGAATTGGAACACAGTCACTCATTTACCTGCTGCTTTACCTGGAGTAAGTTTGAAGCGAGTTTAGACGCGGAAACAATGAGTCTTTCGGTGTTTTCGGTTTTGAGGCGGTTTTTGGACGAATACGCGAGCGGAACGCCGAGTAAACTCAAAGTAATAGACGCGTATTTGCTGTACATGTTACTGACAGGAGCGTTTGCGTTCCTGTATTGCTTGCTGGTGGGGACYTTCCCGTTTAACAGYTTTCTGTCAGGCTTCATTTCCTGTGTTGGATCGTTTACTCTTGCTGGTGAGTTCCCTGCATCATTATTAAATCAGTTATAAATATCCAATTAAATCAGTTCGACTTAATGAAGATGGTTTATTGCTTCTACTTTTATATTTCCTCAGTGTGCCTGCGCATCCAGGTCAATCCTCAGAATAAATATCATTTTGTGACTGTCTCCCCGGAAAGAGCTTTTGCTGACTTCCTGTTTGCACACACCATCCTCCACCTCGTGGTGGTGAATTATATTGGCTGAATGAAAACCTTCTCACCTGGTGCTAAATATTGCAGGTATACCCTCTGTGAATGTTGTACTGGCTAATTCCAAGTTGCCTTTTTTGTTTTTAAGAAATAACTCCCATTATATAGGCACATGTTGCAGCTATACACTCACTGACTGTRTTAATTGTGTTGTGTGTGTTAACCATCTATTTGCTCGGGGCATCCAATCCGGCTCTGCAGGTTTAAATTCCAGCATTGCATGAGCCACGCCTGATAAGCGATTGAAAATATATATTCTTAACTACAGAACACAAAGACAAGGAGGTGGAGTTGGAACTGATCCAGCCTCACAAATCTAAACTAGTTCTTCGGACCTGGGTGTAGTCTATCCAGAAGTCGAGGAGGTGGAGTCGGATCTGATCTGATCCTTCCCCTCCTACCTGGGGCAAAGTTGAGTCAAACATGATCCAACCCCAGGTTTCTGTGCGAAGCCAATCCAAAAGTACACTGGGTGGCGTCACACATGATCCAGCCCTCCTGCTTGAGAGAAGCCATTGTGTTGGAGATTATTTGGGAATTCTTGGTGCGTTTACTCAAAATGTGTTGTTTTATGGGTTAAGAGATAGGGGTTGTCCCTTTAGAGAGATTTCTGTCTGATCTGGCCTCACCCCCATGGTCTATTAGGTCTTGTTCAGACTGCCATATTACATGAAAGCAATTTGTAATTCGAATGCTTTCATGTAATTTAAACAGTAAACCAACAAACAAAAAAATAACACATTGAACCTGATTTTTGCAACTCCGGTTTGAACCACATGCAGAGTGGTTTCGAAGTCATATTTAAATCAGATTTCTAAAGATGTTTGTCAGTCGGATTTTAAACGGTTCATTACATTTACGGCATTTGGCAGACATCTCCTTATCCTGAGCTACGTCTGCCCCATTATGTCACTTGCAACATAACGTGTAAGTCCACATGATCGCATGGCATGAGACATGATCCATAGTGATAACAGAAACGGAGTGATGCTGCATGCAAGACTCGTTACCTCAGCAACCAATGCAGATAGATCGTCAATATGTCAGATTTGAGTTGCCAGTCTGAACAACAGATCTCAAACAACGGCGTGGACAGTCAGTTCTAAAGATCAGATTTTTGTAACAAACCGGATTTGACTGCAGTATAAAAAAAAGACCATAGTTCTGCAGTGGATGCTTTCTCTATTAATGACTTGAAATTGGTGGAATCAGACATGGCATTTGCCTGGAAGGAAAACCCTGCTAAAGGCTAAAGGATTTAAAAAAAAAAAAAAAGGTACCAAAAAAAAAAAAGCACATTGAGATTATATTGACACACATTTCGATTGCAATTTAAATTGCATTATATAACTATTAAATCTGAGGTGGCACGGTGGTGTAGTGGTTAGCACTGTCGCCTTGCACCGCCAGGGTCCGGGTTCGATCCCCGGCCAGGCTCGATTCCCGTCTCTGTGTGCATTGAGTTTGCATGTTCTCCCCGTGCTTGGTGGGTTTCCTCCGAGTACTCCGGTTTCCTCCCACAGTCCAAAGACATGTAGGTTAGGCTAACATTCCCAAATTGCCCGTAGTGTGTGAATGAGTGAGTGTATGTCTGTGTGCCCTGCGATGGATTGGCACCCTGTACCCTGCCATGTGCCCTAAGTCTCCTGGGATAGGCTCCAGGCTCCCCCGTGACCCTGAATACAGGATTAAGCGGTATAGATGATGAGTGAGTGAGAGTGAGAACTACTAAATCTACCATTTTGTATTTAAACATAGTTATCTGTTCATAAATTCCAGACTATGCATATATTACCTGTAATAAATTGCAGCCTTGTGTGATTAAACTGCACAGGTCCATATTACAATTTTAGATTTTTGTGCAATTAATTGTGTAGCATTAAAAAAAAAAAAAACCTTTAATAAAAACAAATAAGTGAGCCATATAATCGATTTTACTGATAACATGGCTCTCCACTATATACTGGATTGTCTTGTTAATCAGTATAAATCTAGCTTTTTATTTTTTTAATTGTTATTTTTTCATTTAATTTCTTTTAAATACAGGTCTGAATCCACTTGGATAAAGTTTGATATTTAATGGATTGCCGATGCAAAAAGTGAAAACTATTTTTATAGTTTGTTTATTGTGTCCATCTATTTTTATTGATTTGTAAGTATTTCCTGAAAAGCAGAACAATCATTAATTCATAATGATTTTGTGCAGTGTTCCTAATCCCATAAAAAAATCTGTGCTCATACAATAAAAAGTTAAGTAAGATAAGTTTTGCAGTGAAATACCTCCTTCCATGCTGTATATGTGCAGAAAAAAGCAAAAGCCTGGAAGCAATAATTTGCAATGTTAATAATATGTAAAGGACAAGATGTTCTGCTTACTGTCTCTAAACAGGAGTTAAAAACAAGAATCAATCCATTTTAGTATTTTTCCCTGTTCTCCTCACCTTGTATTTTCACCTTTTTAAATTTTTCCTGCTCTTGTACTTGCTATTAAAAAATATATATATATATACAGTATTTATGTTAAGTAATCTAGTTAACCTGGATCTGTTTATCTGTTCCAGGTGTGGAGATGAAATATCGAGGCCTCACTGACCAACAGCTGCCTTTGATCACAGATCGTGCCATAAATATGCACATTTTGATATTTAATGTTTTACTGTTTTGTGCTTGTATGTCTCAGGTATAAAGTTTTCTACCTTTTTGAAACCTGTTACAGTGATGAAATGAGGAATAAAGAGATTATAAAAACCGTGACTCATGGTCTGCATTGAGCTGTTAAATTAATTACTCTGATTGGTCAAAAGRTTGTCTGCTAAACCCTCTKTATTTACTCTGATGGGTTTTTCACTTAATTTGTACACACTTTGCCACATATACACCAACGCCTTGAAGGGTGTTTTGATCCTCTGTTGTGAATGTTTTTTTTTTTTCTACACAAGGAAAAGCATTGGCYGATCAACAGGTTCATCTCTATTATTATAAATTTKAAATTATTAAAAAAAWAATAATAATTTTGGAGTCAGTCTGGCAATATGTGAGTCGACGAACAAAACAATCACGATTCATAGCGATATCTCTAGTCAGTCTGCAGAGCAGGAAAATCTAACAACTCAAAAAAAAAAAAAATCTTATGTATTTCTATGCACCTAAATTTTGATTTAAGATGGACATGAAAATTCAAATAAACTCCAGATGTTTTATATGCTTTCCTGTAAGTGAAATAAATAAATAACACACAACTTACCATGGAATAGCTGGGCAGTCAACTGTCTATTTACTTTTAATTCTTCAAAAAGAGGAGACTACATTCTATTTAAAAACCATCCCGATTTGGATGATTACTACTAAAAGTCTGCACTTTAAGATCCTATTTATTATTTAATTTCAACTACTGATGACCTTTGGTAGACAGCTCCAAAAAAATGTGTGTACATGTGTATATGTACAAATATTTATTGACCTGTCTGCATGTATGTACTGTCTATATATATATATATAAAATCGATTGAACGGCTACAGAAAGTGAGTAAACAGGAGGTAAGATTGTGACCTAGAACACAAACAGTTAAAGAGTTCCACAAATCTGGCACAGGATTCAGGCAGAAGGGAAACGAAACCGAGCGTGTGCTTCTCACAACAGCTGTCCATGCGAGAGGAGGCCTCGTTCAAAAGTGGACGTCCAGTCACTRACTTCAGGATGTCTCGTCTGCTCTTTCTTGTTGCTCTACTTTCTCAACTTCAAGGTACAGTAAGAGTTTGGTTTTTGTACACACTTGSAGGAGATGTTTGGTTGGAATTTAGGAAGTTGAGTTGATGTGTGCTCACGGTGAAACCTTCAGGCTGAGGGAGAGAAAAGGAGGCAGAGATTCAGGAAAAAATGAGCTTTAGTGTCGTTGAGCAGAATGATTCACTGCCCAGGAATTTTGCAATTGTTCATTTTTTTTTTTTACTCTCCTAATTGTTATTTTTAGCAGCAGCATTTAACTATTAAATGTATTTTTTTATTTGTTTTGTTGCTTATTAATTGTTCTAACTTTAAGCATTTATTTGTAAAAAAGAAGCAAAATTGTTCACTGATAGAATAAACCAATTTAAAACTTGAACTGGAGTACGGTGCAAAGATCTTAGATTTGATTTCTAATAATCTCATAAAAAGAAATACTAAATTATTTTCCATTTTTGCATATACTGAAGATATTTTCTTGCTTTTGCAGTGTGTGTGTTTATATATATATATATATATCACCACATATATGACAACCTTGACCTCTCATCAGATCAATTCTCCTGGAAATGGATTAAAAACAACAAATAAAACATTGTACTCAAGTTGCTAACTCAGTCATCTATTTTTTTGTTCCAAGTAGAGCGACGACCTCTGGTTTGTGTGTGAAAAACAACCAGTTTCAAAACATTTCATCCAGGAAGGGTGTTTGAGATAAGCACACTGAGTCTATTTTCAAGCATTTTCTTTCAGAGGAAATGAAAGATAACCTTGTAACTTACTGTTCACATAGCGACCCTTTTCAGATGGGGGAAGATCTGTTTGACCTTGGAAGACCATATGAGGAGCTTACCAACTTGACTCAACTTCCAGATTATAAAAATAACACGAACATGGATTATTCCTAATGATTAAATCATCTCTTTTAGCAAATCACCATAGAAATATAGGGAAACAAGAAATACACTCCACCACATAAATTGCTTGCTAGAAGTCACAAATGCCATGCGCTGCTCTCATACTCACTCACTCATCATATATATACCGCTTAAACCTGGGGACCAGCATCAGTAATGTGACCAGCATAATAATAATAATAATAATAATAATAATAATAATCATAATAATGCTGGTCACCAGCATACCAGCATCAAAACACAACATATGCTGGTATAATTGCTGGTCCATGCTTTTTTTTTCAGCAGGGTTATCCTGTATACAGGGTCACGGGAGGCCTGGATCCTATCCCAGGAGGTGTGTACACTCTGGACCATCGCAGGGCCTATAGGGCACACTATAAGCAATTGGGGAACACCATCTTACCTAATCTGCATGTCTTAGTRCTAACCACTAAAACACCATGCCGTCGATGCTCTGACTGTTTTTTTTTTTGTTGTGGTTGTTGTTGTTTTTAAAATAAATAAATAAATAAAAATTATATATACGCATACACAAATGCTGCATTCATTCTGCATTCATTCCAAGAAGGATACTGAAAATCTAACCATCAGCCAAATTCTAGGTTTGTCGAGAATTGAATAAACATTAAAAACAAAAGAGGATAAAATGTTCAAATTTTGATCGCATACTCTTGAATACTGGCGTTTGTTTTAATTAAGAATCTTTCACTCTGACTTGTCTCAACTCTGTCATGCATGTGCCAAAAGCATGAATAAATACAATTCCCAGAATGCACTGCAGGGAAGTCTACAGTATAGACATGGTCTTCAAGGACTTCCGGCAGACGTGCTCCAACTCACTGGATTCTTGATCACGCACAGGATTTAGGGATTGAAGGAGACGCAGTTCTCACACTCATTGTCTTGGTGTTGTTTATCTTCCCTGCTATATTAAGCCTTATCATATTCTAGCAGTTGCATCTTCCTTTTCATCTGTGACACACTGAGCGCTTTTGCCTTTAACTGAGGAAGATTTTGACACGTGCTCACACTTTTCAATACCTTTCCCCTTTGTGTCTTTGGCTCTAGGTGTTCTGTGCACCGTGACCACAGTTGGAGACCAGAAAGTGTTCGAGGGTCAATCGCTAACTATCCCCTGCCATTATAACCCTGAGTACGCATCTCATGTGAAGTACTGGTGCCAGGGCTCCATAAAGGACTTCTGCAGCACCCTGGCTCGCACAGACCAGCCGGAACATGCTCCAATTTCCAAAGCGAGAATAACGATCGCCGATGACCCGACACAGCACATGTTCACTGTGACCATGCGTGAACTGAAGGAGAAGGACACGGGCTGGTACTGGTGCGGGGTGGAAATAGGAGGGATATGGAGCAAGGACAGCACCGCGTCACTTTATATCAGTGTTATACAAGGTTAGTGGGGAAAGCTGATATACATTAATATAGAGGGGCGTTCAAGTCAAGCCTGGACTATTTATTGTGCAGAACACAGTTAGAAGGTTAAAACTTTCTGTTATTTCTACACTAATGCACTTATCCCAGAGTTTCCCTTGTGCCTGGATACCATCAAGGGAGAATATTTTCCCAGTAAACCGGAGCCTTGATCAGACTGCCAGCACCACGTCTGAAACGCTGGCCTCCCAGGAACTCCTTTAATGGACTAATATGTGGAAATGGCTTGGATTGAGGTCAGGACTGACATTAAAAAATAGTAATATTTTTTTAGATTGTTCCCTGATTTTCTCCCTATTTAATTCGTATCCAATTCCTCCCTGTCACAAGGGTCCTCCCACATTAAGCTACTCTGTCGTGTTTCCTCCGAACCACATGACGCCAGACCTTTTTCAAACTGCTCGCTCACACACCATTGGCGTAACACACTCGGAGGACAGCGCTATCCGCTCCCTCCGTTGCGTGAGCTCACAGACAGCCCTGATTGGCTGTAGAGCCGTGATTAATGTGGGAGCACTAAGTACCTCTCATCCCTCCCCTCTGAGAGAGCTCGGCCAATCAGCTCTCTCTAGACCTCCGGCTGCGAGAGGTTACAGCATCACCCGGGATTCGAACTAGCCATCTACATTACCACTGCGCCACTCGTTAAATAACTTTCTATAACAGCAGCTCTGTCTTTACTTCTGTCTTTATTAAGTACAGATTTAAATGATGCCGCTCAATGTAATATATTTCTATAGGATGAGCTTACAGTGGGCCTCATTTATTAAACTGGATAGGATTGGTAAATGGCTTGTACAAAAATGCTCTTCAGAAATTTGGTATTGTGTAACCTCAGTTGTGTAAAACATTTCAATATTCCTATGCATGTACTGTAATATATTGTTGTGTTTAAAATATCCTTTTAAAAAATAATGGTTATTGCATTGAGCACATGCCCTTGTAGAAGTGTTTTATCAAAAACACTTAGTCACTAAATCGGGACTAACATCAAAAACATTTTGTAATAAACAGAAACGTAAGCCAACATTAAGCCAAAACAACTGTAGTTCAGTTTGTCTTGCACAAACATTCGCACACAAATTTAGTGAAATGCTGATGAATAAGGCCCACATGTGGCAGAACAACCACACAGATGCATTAAAACAGATGTCGTTCTTGGGGACGTTTTTTATATGGAAGATGTAACTTTTTTTTTTTCTCTCTAAGAGAACGTAGACACTCATTTAACGAATTAGAAAACTCTGCCTGTCATAATGTTTTTAATTACCCAGTGAAAATATATGACTTTTACAAGTAGTGAAAACGGTATAATTTTTGGTGACAACATTCTGGTTTCAACAATAACGGAAAAAGCAAGAAGTTAAACTCCTCCTTCAGTGGCTTATACAGTTTCTAATAGCTTTTAAGACCATAAAATGACAGTATAACACGCTTTTTATTCTTTTGTTGTTGTTTATTTGTATTTTAGGTATTTCAGTATCAATGAAAGAAGTGAGAGGTGAGGAGGGTGGCAGCGTGACGGTGCAGTTCCTCTACAGTCAGAAACACAGGTACGGCAGTAAAGATTGGAGATATTTCAATTTTAACCCAAACAAATGAATATATGGTACATTAACACACCACAGTTTTTGCACGGAACATTTTCAAAATGCCCTTGTTGTTGTTGTTGTTGTCTTCCTTTAGAGAGAATGAGAAGAGGTGGTGCAGGAGTGGCCATTTACATTCCTGCAAGGTCACAAACAACGGGACGCTGGACACTCAACATCTGCTCATCAACGACGACAAGAAGGACACAGTTACCGTGACG
>QMIH01000736.1:246098-265205 GCA_003987875.1 Clarias batrachus
TATATATATAGATAGATAGATAGATAGATAGATAGTAGAAATAAGATTTTTTTTCTCTGAATTAATTAACAATAGACTTTTTTTTTAAATCTGTGTGCAGGTGTTGCCAGTCAGGCACAAAGGTATTTTAATGTTAAAACTGGAGCATCTGTCACTATTCCCTGTGGTTATGATCAGAAATATATACAGCATAAGAAATACTGGTGCTCTGGGAAATACTTCAAACACTGCACAATTCAAGCGTACGCCAATCAAACAGCGGGGAGAGTGAGAGTGACTGACAAACCAACTCAGAGTCTCTTTACTGTGACTATGCATAACCTCCAGCCAGGAGACACTGGATGGTACTGGTGTGCCGTAGAGATAGGTGGAATAACAAAGTCAGATGTTAAACAATACCTTTATATCACAGTGAAAGGAGGTATGTATTAAAGTACAAAATACAAGTACTGAGGAGTGTCTTTAGGATTGCTTTAACTGACTCTATACAGTATTTGTGCTCAGATCCTGATCTGTCTGTGAAGGAGAGCAGAATGAGCGGTGAGGTAGGGGGCAGCGTCACAGTCCAGTGCCTCTACAGCGCTACGTATCAGAATACACAGAAGAAGTGGTGCAGATTCAAAGACAAGAACTGTAACACATTTGAAGGAGAAACATCGAAGGATAAAGTGCAGCTCAGTGATGATGGGAGACGATTCCTCAGCGTGGAGATGAGTAGACTGAATAAGAGTGATGCTGGATGGTACTGGTGCAGTGCAGGAGATCTTCAAGTTCCTGTTTACATCAGTGTCGGTGATGATGACGATTCAGGTATTATCATCATGCATGAGATGCAGATAAAAAAGCTCTTTTGTATATTAAAGTAAAAAAAAAAGTGCATATGCATATATACTGAACAAAAATATAAACGCAGCACTTTTGTTTTAGCTTCCCATGTCTTATGAGATGACCTCAATGATCTGAAACATTTTCTACATACACAAAATAACCATATCTCTCTGGTGGCTCTTGAAGCACTGACTCCAGCTGTTGTCCACTCCTTTTGAATCTCTCCCAAATTCTTAAATACCCTTCATTTCACAATCCTCTCAAGACTGTGGTTATCCCTGTAGCATGTGCACCTTTTTCTACCACATTCTTTCCTTCTATTCAACTTTCCATTAATATGCTTGGATACAGCACTCTGTGAACAGCCAGCCTACTGAACCAGACTGAGAGACGATTTAAAGGCTCAGGAAATGTTTGCAGGTGTTTTGAGTTAATTAGCTAATTAGACTGCAACACCTTGAGTCTCTATTATATAACATTTTCACAATATACTATTTTTCTAATATACAGGTGAACCTTGGATTGTTGAGTAAAACGGTTTCACGAGCAAAGATTTTTAATAGATTTTGACTTGAAATAATTAAGATTAAGATTGATTACGAGTACCGAGTATCATGTATCATGCATGCGCTTCTTGTTTTGACACCAAGCGTCACATGATCACAACTGAGCCAATGGTTTTTCTCTCTCTTTTGCACTGCGAAATGGTTGGTAATGCTGGGTCTTAGTGCTCGTCTCTTACTGGTATGATCAACATGTCCCTCTTTGTTTCAGCGTATCGTTAGTCCTGTGTGTGCGCGCGCGCGTAATTTGACACCGGCACACACTCTGTCTCTCTCTCTCTCTCTCTCTCTCGCCTTTACAAGACCCCACCACCTCCCTCCCCCCACCCGAGAGAAAACTGCTCTGTCGCAATTCTTTTCAAAGGTAAAGTGCAGGTTCATTTTTTTTTTTTTACTTTACAGAAGTGATTCGGTTCGACACGTGAGTGTCATTAGTGATATTCCTTGCTATTTTTTTTGATAAAGCAGTCTTTGCAATAAAGTGCACGTACATTACACACACACAGCGCCTGCGAGCATAAAGGAAACACTGCAGGGATTTATTTTAACTTTTTTTAAAGGTAAAGTGAAGTTTATTTTTTTTTATTTTTACTTTATATATTGTAGTAACTATTTTTATGTATTTATTTCTCGGCTCTGGAATGAATACTTTTTCTTTATTTCTTATGGGAAAATTTGGTTTTCGATTTGGTTTACAAGTGTTTTAGAATACGAGTCCGCTTCTGGAACAAATTATGCACGAAATCCAAGGTTCCACTGTACTGAATTTTTTGGGTTTTCATTAACTGTGAGCCATAATCATAATCAATTAATAGAAATAAACATCAGTCTGGGTGTTATGAATTTATGTACTTCGAGTTTTACTTTTTGAATTGAACTACTGATATATAAATCAACTTCCCAAGTATATTCTAATAAATTCTAATAAAACACCTGTACATGTGATATGTAATTATATTTGAAATGCCTTCAAATCGAAAATACAGCATCTTTACAGACTTCTTATTAATTATTATTATCTTTTTTTTTTTACTTTGATAGATTCCCGAGATTCCTCAGAATGCATGTGAGTGCAAAACTATTATTACACACTCTTGAACAGAAAATGAGATTAGCATCAGTTAGCACCTTGTGGTTTTAAATTGACAGTGGAGGCCAAAAGGCAAAAGTAGCATTTTATGTTTTATTGTCATCATCAAAATAATAATCTGAATTTTGAAAATGTTTAAATCTGTTTCATGCAATGAAACTGCTAAACAAAAATATATCTTTATTACAAAGTCCTTTAATCTTCAAAACCTGCTGGATCCGCAATAGAGTCGAAAAGACTGCAGTACTCTGGTGTCTCTTGCTCAATGCATGCCATCTCCATTTCTTCTGGAAGACCATATTTAGAAATTTGCCACAGAATTTTGCAAATCACTTCTGAGTTCTCTAGTTTTAGCCATTTTTGTGCAAAGGTGGACATCTCAGCTTCAAAAAGTAAAAGTCCTGCCACATGTTTGTTCCATCCATTAACTATACCAGCTGAATCTAATTAGCACAACTCTTCAGCGAGGACTAATTAGTGACAAATTAGTGTTCAGGCACAGGGAGAAGGTTTTTAAGATGAGATTTTTCAGTAATGTATATAAAGGTCTGTGTTTAAACATTACTCTCATAGGCTTGATTTGAGTTACATTCATGCAGTAAGAATGCCAGAATACAAACACTGCATAAACTGGTATTATCATGAAGACTGACAAGCTTTGAAGAGAAACTCCAACAATCAATACAACCACAGGTAGTAGAGATTGGCGACATTAAAACAACAGGTCAGGTGATCAGCAAACCACATGGACTGGGAAACAAATACAATGGGAACAGGATCGAAACCTGGAAGATAAACAAACTGGCAGATTTCACAGTGATGGTTTACTTTACAATGGGTGAGCAAATTGGTGTCTTTATATACTGTGCGTGTGTACAGTCAGGTGAACTGCTGTATACAGTATGTGTTAGTGCCCATGCTTGTAGGACAGTCTGCATCTTGTGGGGAGGTGATGATGATGGGAAAAGGATTCTTCAGCGTGCAGATGGGTTGATTAAAGAAGAGCTGATTTGCACTGCTGTGGTGCAGGAGATCTGCAGGTTCCTGTTCAGCGATAGCTCAATATTAAGGCATTAGCCTAGTGATTAAAAGATCCCAGGTTCAAACCCCAGCATCACCAAGTTGCCACAGTTGGGCTCTTGAGGGAGGCCCTTCGCCTCAAACCCTAAACTGCGCAGATGTATAATGAGTCAAAATATAAGTTGCTCTGTCTGTCAGTCCAGGAGCCTATTTAAAGTGTGTTTATGAGCATTATTCAGAGCTCACACTGAAGTAACTACAGACCTGAGTGCTTTTTAGGGATTCTTATGAACATGAGGTGGAGTTTGTGTAAATTTTATACACGTTTCTGTGAACAGTTAAATGCTGTAAAGTACTGTATTCAAGAGTGTACAAGAATAAATTTTAGCAGTTCAGATTGAAATATACAAAATGTGAAAACCGTGGTGTGTTTTATGTTTCAGGAAGCCAGTGACATTCTGCATTGCGCACAATACATGGACGTGATCCTGACGACATTGAGAATTCATAAAACTGAAACTTGCATTTATAATTTGGGAAAAGACATTCAACTGCAATAGAATTCATTCATTTGGACTATTTACAGTAAATACATTTATAATAATTCCTGTTTTATGAAAATAAAAATTTTCAAATAGGGTTGTCAAATTGTGTTGTTATTGTTTTAGGTTTAAGATGATCTATTTATTACAATACATTACATTTATGAATTTGGCAGACGCTCTTATCCAAAGTGACTTGCAAAAAGTGCTTTGAGGTTTCTGAACTAGATAGATACTTGGAGGAACGAGGCGAGAAGTGCTGAAGGATCGGAGAGATCGTGGTGCAGTGTGTGGTGTAAGAGAAGAGGGGTAAGTGGGTGCTGGGCCATTTTTAGCTTTATAGGTGAGCATCAGGGTTTTGACTTCGATGCGGGCAGCTACAGTAAGCCAGTGCAGGGAGCGGAGAAGTGGGGTGGTGTGGGAGAACATGGGAAGGTTGAAAACGAGCTGTGCCGCTGCATTTTGGATCAGCTGCAGAGGACGAATGGTGGACAGAGGCAGACCTGCCAGGAGTGAGTTGCAGTAGTCCAGGCTTGAAATAACAAGGGACTGAACAAGCACCTGAGTAGCCTGTAAAGAAAAAAATTGGGCAGATTTTTCTAATGTTGTAAACAAGAAATCAACAAGAGCAAGTAAGGTTCAGTGTGTGTGTGTGAGGAAAATGCCAGATGATTGTCCACAGTTACCCCAAGATTGCGGGCAGTGGCTGAAGGGATAGCGCAAGGTCTTGACCGGGGGGATGAATCACCAGGGATGAATAGCTGTTCGTTTTCTCTCAGATTGAGCTTTAGCTGATGAGCCTCCATCCAGGATGAGATGTCCACCAGATATGCTGAGATCCAGGTGGAAACCTGAGTGTCTGGAAAGAAGAAAAGGAAAGGAGAGAATAAGTTGAGTGTCATCTGCATAACGATGGTATGAAAATCCATGCGATGATATGACCTCACCAAGAGACTGGGTATAGAGGGAAATCAGAAGAGGACCAAGTACCAAGTCCTGTGGGACACCAGTAGAGAGTCTGCATGGGGCAGATGTGGATCCCCTCCATGTCACCTCATATGACCTATCTCCTAGGTAAGAAGCAAACCATTGCCACGCTGTCCTGATGGTGAATAATGCTAATTTCAGAAAATCCTCAACAAAACAGAGTTCATAGTCCAATATAGGGGGAAACAGTTCTGAGAAAAAATGGGACTCCCCTCGCCATTTAAAGGTGCAGAGACAACACTGTTACATTTCATAAGATTAATTTCCTTAGGCACGATTGCAGTTTTTGGCCACATGATGGCAGTGTCGAGAAAGGGGACAGATTTAGTCTAGGCGGATTGGTACGTTTTACATCGTATATTCTTGTCAAACGTGTATAAGACTCACTTTGTTGGGCTTAAGAATGGAACGAAACTTGATTGTAAATCAGGTTCAACCTATAGAAGCGAATCGGCTGTATTGAACTGTTAAATATTTTGTTGTTTTAATATCTTAAACTCATTTAATATCTTATGAGAGAAAAAAGCTGCCTTTATTTTTGTATATTATCCTCTGATACACTAATACAGTTATCCCAGCACTTCAATTGTGCTAGGAAATTTTCTCTGTACACTAGAGCTATGATCGTATTGCACTGGCCTCCTGAGGTCAGGCTTGCACAAGGGAAGTACAGTAACAATAACTCTCAGCTGAGGTCCCCTAATGTGCAAGACGTAGAGTACATGAATGATTGTGTGTACAGTTCCCACAGACAGATGCTTTTCTCCTGCAAGTTGGTAACAACTTATCTCTCAGTTTTCAAGAATCGGGTATTCCACTCATGGGAACGTTTGCAGTGGGCTCTGAGGCTCCTCTGCCGGGAWCATCATCCATGTACAGCCTTCTTTAAAACATTTACAATGTTCATGTGCTTTATTGCGGATAAAAGTCTTATTGTCATAGTGTGCTTGAAGTGTTCTGCAAATGTCAAGCAGTTTTAAGTTCAACCTTTATTTATCATGCATACATTATGTGCACAGTGAAATCTTTTATTCTTCGCCTATCCCAGCTTTTGTTAGTAGGTTGTGGTCAGAGCACTTCACAGCTTCATTCACCACAAGTGTTAATAAAATAAAATCTTCTGGATCTGACCAGGGGGGTATTCCAGAAAGCTGGGTTAACTTACCATTTGGTAAATCTAACCCTAACCCTAACCCTAACCTCTGAGTTGATTTACCCCAAACCCACATACCATGAGTATGTCGTTTCCAAAACCCCTGAGAAGAGTAAGTTTAATCAACGTCCTACTGGTTATCCAGAGTTAATGCGCGTGCACGGTGCATACATAAAGACATTTTCAATGGATCGCCGATTTCACGAGTCAAAATGGAAAATCAAAGTGAAATAAAGAGAGCGGTATACTTCAGAGAGGCGGAGTTGGAGGTTATAATGCAGAATGTGAAGAATTGAAGCCAATAATAATGAAAAAGCAACACGGCTGCATCGGCTAAAGAAAGAGAGTTGGCTTTCGCCTATAGGTTGTGGAATGAACTTATTCTAGCTGTCCGTATAGCCGAGTCACCTGTCTGTTTCTTACATATTTAGGTTCATCTACGTACTGTACTCCCCAACAGTGTTTGACTGATGGTACTTAGTTAGTAACCTAGTAACCAGTGTAAGGATCTATCCCATGATGGGAGATAATTTTAATGTTTAGTGTCGTGAAATGAGAACACCCTGCGTCAATAATTGTGAAGAAAATAAATTTGTACTGATGCTGTGCTCAGATTAGAAACTGTGCGAAACCTCTCACCATGCACATGCATGTAAACAGTACGCGTGCACACATGCACACCCACAGTGGTGTTGTTTAAGGGAACAGGAAGTTTATGACGTTCTACAAATACAGAACCAACTATACAGAGGAGAGAACGGGAAAAAAAACGAATTTTAATTCTACGCTGGAAAACAATTGCCATGCGCTGCCTTTTTATTTTCATTCTTTTTACTTCAAGTAAGTAGATTTTTTTAAATGGATTCATCAATCATATTTAACATATATCACCAACATATTGTCAGGAAAGTGCAATATGTTAGTGTGTCCCATCTATCAGTAATTTGTTATATGAGTAGCAGAAAGAACAAAGTAAGTAACAATAGCATTTTTTTTTTCTGTTCTGTGTGCAGGTGTTGCCAGTCAGGCACACAGGCATTTTAATGTTAAAACTGGAGCATCTGTCACTATTCCATGTGGTTATGATTGGAACTATATACAGAATAAGAAATACTGGTGCTCTGGGACATACTTCAGTACCTGCACAATTCAGGCGTATACCAGTGAAACAATAGGGAAAGTGAGAGTGACTGATAACCCAGCTGAGAGTCTCTTTACTGTGACTATGAATAATCTCCAGACAGGAGACACTGGATGGTACTGGTGTGCTGTAGAGCTTGATAGAGGGCCTGATATTAGTGAAAATCTTTATATCACAGTGAAAGGAGGTACGTACTAAGTTACAAACAACAAATACTAATCAGTGTCTTTACGGTTGCTTTTATTGACAATTGGTTATATATTTGTGCTCAGCTCCTGATCTGTCTGTGAATAAGAGCAGAGTGAGAGGTGAAGAAGGAGCCAACATCACAGTCCAGTGTCTCTACAGTGCTGCATATCAGAATACTTGGAAGCAGTGGTGCAGATTCAAAGACAAGAACTGTAACACATTTACAAGAGAAACATCCCGAGTGAGAGATTCAAGAGTGCAGCTCAGTGATGATGGGAGACGMTTCCTCAGTGTGGAGATGAGTAGACTGAAGAAGAGTGACACTGGCTGGTACTGGTGCAGTGCAGGAGATCTGCAGGTTCCTGTTCACATCAGTGTCAGTGGTGATGCTTCAGGTATTATCATCACGCATGAGACGCAGTACTGTGGGTTAAAATGCTGTTTGGTATATTAAAATAAAAAATATATATATTTTGTACTCTCCATAATGATGCGAGACTTTGAAATGCTTCATGCCGCCAAATTAAAGGGTCCTCACAGGTTGTGCTTTTAATATAATAACGCAGACATTTAGACTGACACCATGGATAAATAGTTTAAGTAGTTCCTGGCTGTGTTACTGTTATGTATAGACTTCTTTATTTATTTATTTATTTATTTATTTTCAACTTTGATAGATTCTACAGATTCCACAGACATAATGTGAGTATGAAATATTATTACACAGTACTGAACAGAATATGAGATTAGTATCAGTTTGCACTTTGTGTTATTGGGTTGACGGTGGTGGCCAAAAAGCAACAGTATCATTTAAAGTTTTTTGTCATTAACAACATTTTATAATAATATCAATCTAAATAATTTGTTGTTTTATGCAAGTAAATTGCTATACAGTAATCAATATTTGGTCCTTTATTCTTCAAAACCTTCTGGATCTGCAATAGAGTTGGAAAAGACGTCTGCAGTACTCTGGTGTCACTTGTTCAATGCATGTCTGCTCGATTGCTTCAGGAAAATAATATTTTTAAATTTGCCACAGTAGTTTGCAAAAAACCGGCTAGTTTTATCCGTTTTTGTGCAAAGGTAAACATCTCAGCTTCAGTTAGGAAAGGTGCCTTTCAAACGCAGGCCTGAAGTAGGCCTGAAGAGTATTACTCTTCACAGGGTGTTTAGCCATGTGACAAACTGTAGGGAACTGCAAATGTTGTAGGAAACGAGTGAACATCAGGTGTTCATCGGAATCAGGGAATCCGTCATTGTGTCTCGCTGGAGCGTGAAAAAAAAATAAAGTTCGAAAAAGGATTTACACATGTGGACAAAATTGTTGGTACCCTTCGGTCAATGAAAGAAAAACTCACAATGGTCACAGAAATAACTTTAATCTGACAGAAGTAATAATTTAAAAAAATTCTATGAATGTTAACCAATGAAAGTCAGACATTGCTTTTCAACCATGCTTCAACGGAATTATTTAAAAAAATAAACTCATGGAACTTTATATACGTGTGTATTTGAGTTCATGTTTTGAGTGAACTGCTGCATATGTGTTGGTAGTTCATGGTGACCATGCTTGTAGGCCATGCTGCATCTTGTGGGAAAGGGGAAGTGATGATGGGAGAGGATCCTTCAGTGTGCAGATGAGTGGATTGCAGAGGAGTGATGCTGGTTGGTACTGGTGTGGTGCAGGAGATCTGCAGGCTCCTGTTCAGCGATAGCTCAATAGTTAATGCAGTGGAGATTTTGGAGCACTGGAGACAGACTTTAGCAGTTCAGATTAAAATGTACAAAGTGTGATACTGTACTTCAACATGTGCTGTTATATACTGTATCCTGGTGTGTTTTATGTTTCAGAAATCCAGTAACGTTCTGCATTGAACACAGTACAAGGACGTGATCCTGGCGACACTGAGAATTTATAAATCTGGAACATTAATTTGCATTTATAATCTGCAAAAGGCATTCAACTGCAATTTGGACTTCATTTATTTGGACTATTTACAGTAAATACACTTATAGTAACTTACCATATGTTATTATACAGGTGTGTTATAACTTAGCAATTATGCTATTTTTAAATAAACCATTTAATTATTTTCAAACTGAGTTTTCAAGCCATAAAATTGTGTTTTTATTATCTTAGGTTTAAGACGCTCTATATATTACAATATAAATATTGCATTTTGTTTAGTAGCTGTTCAATAAAGCTTTCAGATCTGCCAATTCTCTTAATATTTCAGGTAGTCCCCAACTTGCAAACATTCAAATATAAATGTACAGTATTTCTACTTCCAGTTTAGACACTAATAGACACTAAAGTGGACCGGATACCAATATTTAGAAAATGTCTACAATAATATACAATGTATAAAATGTCTGGTATAGACAGACAAGTTTGGTATATTGTACAGTATGTATGTGCATACAGTTGTTCCAATGGTGAATAATCCTAATTTCGGAAAAGCCTCAGCAAAAGAGTACCAAGACAGTGGATAACGGCTCTGAGACAAAATTACGTCCGGGATTTCCCTCGTGATTTATCAAGTGGATTGGTATGCTTTACATTGTATATTTGTGTCAAAGGCGTATAAGACTCATTTTGTCGGACTTAAGAACAAATCCGACTTACAAACATCCTCCAGGAAAATTACTTGTTCGTAAGTCGGGGACTACCAGTAGAAAGAAAAACAGATGTACTTAACTGTAAAACATTATATTGATCAAAACACAGACAAGGACAGCATTTAATATCTTAATCAGTATTGATTCTCTGTCATAATGCATCAGATATAATATGAGAGAATAGGAGAATGAGGAGAATTCAAGTCAAACTAGGACTTTTAAGTTTGCAGCTTAAAATCTTGTGCTTAAAAGCTTGTGCTTAAAATCTCTCAAATTTTACAGTATATTACAAGTGCAAGTATGGACTGTATGTTAAAGTGAAGAGAAAGAATAAGAATAAAGTCACTACATGTACAGTATAAAAAATACACTGTCTTTGTTGTATAAACACTGAAATAATTGAACACAGACAGGGCTGATCCTGTGTACACGCCCATCGTTGTCAGACGTGAATGAATATTAATGAGCATGGAAAAGAAACAGTAATGAGAAGGTAAGATGTCGGAAACCCAAAGAAGTGAAGATTTTTCTTGCCAGATTGGTCAGTAACTTAGTGGAACACTATAAGGTCTGTAGGTACAGTAGGCAGATCTGCTTCTGTCCACTATTTCGTCCTCAACGGCTGATCCAAAATTCATTGTTTTCAACCTTCCTAAGTTCTCCCATACCACCCTACTCCTCCGCTTCCTGTAGCGGCATCAAATTCAAACTACTGATGCTCGTCTACAAAGCTAAAAATGACCCAGCACCCTCTTACCGCTCAGATCTAATCACACCCCGCACCGTATCACTCACTCTCCGAGCCTTCAGCACCGCTCGCCTGGTCCCACCATCTCTCAGAGATCGAGGAAGACATGCGGATAGATTGTTTTGGCACCTACAGGTATAGGTACAGTAGGTGGTGGAATGAACTTCCTGTAGATGTACAGCCTAGTCACCGATCTGTTTCTTACCTACTTGGGTTAATCCCGTCCAACAGCCTTTGACTGATGGTACTTAGTTAGTAACCTAGTAACCAGTGTAAGGATCTATCCAATGACGTAACACCCTGCTTCACTAATTGTGAAGAAAATCTATTTGACATGTCACAGCTTCAGGGCTATGGTACTGATGCTGAACTCGGATTAGAACCTGCTTGAAACCTCTCATGCTCCCCAAGTGTACAGTATGTGTGGGTTTCCTCTGGGTTCTTTGGTTTCCTCCCACCTCTCATAACGTGCAGAACATCTTAATTTATGTCCTTCATAAATACTTTCCCACTTACATTACATTTCAACCAGGCAGTACTGTAAGAAAATTGTAACACACACACACACATTTATGCACATGTTCACATGCACGTAAACATAGCAACAACCWCACACGCCCATGGTGGTGTTGTTCAAAGGAACAGGAAGTTTATGACATTCTACAAATACAGAACCAACTACGCAGCGGAGAGGACGTCAAAAACGAATTGTAATTTAACATAATTTAACACTGGAAAAAAAAAAAAAAGTTGCCATGCGCTGCCTGTTCATTTTCATTCTTTTTACTTCAAGTAAGTAGATTCTTTTATGGATTCATCAATCATATTTAACAAAAACTGTATCACGTGTGTCAGTAGTGTGTCATGTAGTCAGTAAAGTGCAGAATCTGTGCCAACTCTCAGTAATTTGTTATATGAGTAGCAGAAAGAACAAAGTAAGTAACAATAGCATTTTTTTTTCTGTTCTGTGTGCAGGTGTTTCCAGTCAGGCACACAGGCATTTTAATGTTAAAACAGGAGCGTCTGTCACTATTCCATGTGGTTATGATCGGAACTATATACAGCATAAGAAATACTGGTGCTCTGGGACATACTTCAGTACCTGCACAATTCAGGCGTATACCAGTGAAACAATAGGGAGAGTGAGAGTGACTGATAACCCAGCTGAGAGTCTTTTTACTGTGACTATGAATAATCTCCAGACAGGAGACACCGGATGGTACTGGTGTGCTGTAGAGATTGATAGAGGGCCTGATATTAGTGAATATCTTTATATCACAGTGAAAGGAGGTACGTACTGTACTAGGTTACAAACAACAAATACTAATCAGTGTCTTTGGGACTGCTTTTATTGACTATTGACTCTACTGTATACTGTATTTGTGCTTAGATCCTGATCTGTCTGTGAATGAGAGCAGAGTGAGAGGTGAAGAAGGAGCCAACATCACAGTCCAGTGTCTCTACAGCGCTGCATATCAGAATACTTGGAAGCAGTGGTGCAGATTCAAAGACAAGAACTGTAACACATTTACAAGAGAAACATCCCGAGCGAGAGATTCMAGAGTGCAGCTCAGTGATGATGGGAGACGCTTCCTCAGTGTGATGATGAGTAGACTGAAGAAGAGTGACGCTGGCTGGTACTGGTGCAGTGCAGGAGATCTGCAGGTTCCTGTTCACATTGAAGTTAATAATTCAACAGGTAAACAAATCTGACCTTATTTTTTGAGTAGAACGTTTAACGTCGATCCTGCAAGCATGGCTGTAAATATCATATAAATGTTATTATAATAAATGCTTGAGCTCACCCTTTTGTGCGCCCTAGGAACCACATGCTGTCATGAGATGCGACAGAACACCAAAGAGAAAGCACTATTTGATAAATATTTAACTTTAACTCACTCTCTCACTAGTTAGCTCACTTTATTCTACTGTATGTAATACTTTGTGTACGAAAGCAGCATAGTAGCAGCAACAGTGGTTAAGACACCATCCTTTTGCAACGCCATCTTGCTTCATGTCTGTGTGTGTGTGTGTGTGTGTGGAGTTTATATGTTCTCCCCAGGCCTGGTGGCTTTCCTCAGGGTACTCTAAAGACAAGTGGAATATGCTGATTCCAAATTACCTGAAGTTAATGATTATCTCTGTTGGCTTGTGCTCTGTGATGGTTTCTATCCAGGGCTGTTCCCTGAGCTGCCTGGGAATGGCTCCAAGCTTTATATAACCTTATACAGGAAAAGCAATATAGATGGATGGACTGTTTGTGAGGCATTACATCAGGACTGAGTTTAGTTAAGTAGTGTGGCTTCACACTTCCAAGGGTGTGATCAAGGGTTTGTGTCCTTCCTTTGGTCTGTGTGTGAAACTTGTATGTTATCCCAGTGCTTGGCAGGTTTCCTCCAAGTACTCTGGATTCCTCCAATAGTCAAAAGACATGCAGAGTAGGATGGCTGGCTTTTCCAAATTACCAATAGTGTGTAAGTGACTGTATGAGTGTGTGCTGGTGTGTCCTGCTATGAACTGACACCTCATCCAGGGTGCATCCTGCCTCTTGCCGTGAGTCCCCTAAAATAGACTCCTGGCTTCTGGTGACCCTATACATGATACGTTTAATGAATAAGTTGAGGAATTAATAAATTAGTGAAAAAATACGTTTAAAATCCTGCAGTTTTGACGACTATAATAAACTTTTCCCAGGATGATGTTTTAGATATTTTGTGTTTGCATAGAAAAAAACCTAAAAAAAAATATCACATTGTTCTGTCATTCCAGCTTCAACAAATAAGGGAGAAAATGGTTCCGCTCAAAGGAGAAGCGATTCAGAGTAAGTTCTGTCAGTTCAACAGTATATCAGTTTGACCAGAAATGTCACAGAGCCCTAAATAAAGCTGTATATTTGCTTAATTCTTTTCACTTTGCTGTTAAAAAATGACTCAGCCAAAACATGGTATTGGTGCTAAAAAGGGTCACACCTAGGTGAAAAAGTGTGAAAGTGAATTTTCAGGTAGGATCATATTACACCGTTTTCATAATACTTAATACTACTTACAGTATGTCCTGATCAATACTTTGTTTTTGTAAATATGCATACACACATTTATATTTTAATCAGCTAAAAAGAAACACATTTGCTTAATACAAGTTCATGTCCTTTATGTAGTGTCCGTAATTTTTTTGAATGCACATTCCATTGATCTTAATTGTTATTTAGATTTCAAATGAAAATACATCACCTTGAAAGAGTATATAATTCTAATGTGCAATTTTTTTAAGATGATGCAACATGGTTACAGACACTACAGAGTTTTTTTTTTTTTTTTTTTTACTAAGAACTAACTGAAGCGAAATTTTTACAGGTCATATGTTTCTAGAAGCTTACACCAATTTTTTTTTTTTTTTGCATAGTATTTTTTAATTCAAGTAACATTTTTTTTTTTCCAGGTCAGGAGTACCAATTTAGTACCAATACTCATTACGTAATATGAATGATTTGCATTTTAAATGATTATTTTTTGAAGCCAGACAGCATAATGCTGAAAAGTGTCCATTTTTTAGGCACATACTGTAGAAAATCGTCCCTCTGAAGTTAGCATCTTGAAATTTTTAAAGAAGCAAGATTGACCACTTCCATGTTGCATAAACCTCAGAAGCAGCATGTTTGGCAAGCATGCAATCAAATCAAATCAAATCAAGCAAATTATTGATGTTCAATATAAACTGATAAAGAATCTTAGCTTAAATTGACATTGATTTATAATACTAGAAAAACCAAGTTGTACATAATGTGTCTCTGCATTGCAGCGATGGAACGATGCTGCTCTGGACTCTGGTCACTTTAGGACTGGGGCTGCTGCTCATTCTGGTCGGCTCTGTAACTTACATGTTGAGAAAGACATACAGTAAGTGTTTGGTATTATTTTTTTGTTAAATCTTTTACACTTTCACATTGCTGTGAAAACTAGTAAAAAAAAAAACATGCAACGTTTGTGTAAACAGGATTCATGACTTGCAAACACACAAGCTGTTCAGTATGTGCATAAAGGTATAAACATGACCAACCAGTCACATAAGAAACACTTGGGATTGAGAAATGTGATAAGGACAGAGCTAGTAAAGCGAAACAGGAAGGAAACAACATTTCAAAACCGCTGTTTGGTAAGATATAAAGCACAATGCGATGGCCATTAAAATAAGGCAATTTAATGAACACAAATGAATTGCTTTCTAACAGAAAACCTTTTTTACTTTGTTAAATGTTTCACTATATGACTATAGTTTCGAGCTTAAATTACAGTATGTACCATACAGTACAAATCCCTGACCAGTATACTTTATAACTCTATGCATTAATATAAACTTGAACATAACTAAGTACACGTTTCATGTATCTGTCCTGTACTTGAGTAGTTTTTACTTTAACTCTGCTTCAATAAATACATACAGTATACTGTACACTCTACTTCACCACATTTCTGCATGACGTTGTGTTACATAATATTTCAAGCAAGCCACCTGCTGACTATTAAGCATAACTGCATGATTTGTCTTCCCTCCATGAAATGTGTATGTGTGTGTATGAATGAGAGAGACAGAGAGAGAACGGCAGTCTAAATCTGCACTCCCACTCGCATAGTATATCATTAAGCAATATTTTATTCAATCACAATTAGTGTAATTAACAACTGTACTGTATAACACCTGGGATGCAGAGTGAGGCAAAGAGTTCAACATCCTAGTGCTGTTACAATCCATTCTCACCACCCAGGGAATGCCTCTCATCTACAGTAGCTCACTTTGTTGAAGCCAACTACATCTAGTCATTTGGCAGACACCCTTATCCAAAGCCACTTACATTTGTTTTTTGTTTTTTTTCCGTATTTTATAATATCAACCTGGGACCTTCTATCCCATGTGGTTCTATCGCCCCGTTTTGTTTATACAAACAAAAGCTGTTTGTATAAATATTTTGATTTTTAATACTGTCTCTGTCCCAGGATTATGAGGCTGTCTTAGTCCAGGCACATGCTTTGCTGATCAAACGATCTTTCTCTTAATGATGCTTGCTTTGTTTCAAAACTTGCATCTGTCACTGACTGCATGACAGTGTTGATGTCAGAGTGTTTTCTAATTAACTTATTTTAATTTTCTCTCTTTCAGAAAAGGAAAATCAATCGAGGACAAAAGAGAACAACATCGACTCTGCTGCTCAGACAGTATGTAGCATGCAGTGCCTTTCCAGCTGCATACAGTATTTGCCGTTTTAGAACTAAAGCCTTCGTAATTAAAATATCAATTCCACTCGAGATTGATCTTTACCGTTTGTGTGAAATGCATATTTAATTTCATAAACACTAAATGCCTGTAAACTATTCAAGGATCACAGAATAACGATGATTTACAGTGAAATTCACATCCACAGCCGCCATCAGCACTGGATCATGAAGATGTGACCTACACCGATGTGAGACATTCGACCATAAATCAAACTGTAAGTAAACCTGTAAAGGACGGCCATTTCATAGAGCATGGGTTTATATATATATGATTGATGGAGGTACATATAATAATAATAATAATAATAATAATAATAAAAAGAATCTTAGAAATTTGTATTTAATCACTGTATGTAGAGTTCTATAATGAATATATAGGAATAAATTATAACAATAATCAGAAATTCTTGATGTATTTCATCTTTAAGCAGTACAAATGACCCATTTTTCAGAATTCTCTCTTGGTCAAAGATGAAGTGACCTACGGAAATATGGTACGTAAAATGTATTAAAATAATAATAATAATAATAATAATAATAATAATAATAAATATAGTTGCAAGCAACGATGACGGGCCCAAGCACCCTGCGCCATTGCCACCCCTGGCGCACCGCATAACCTGTGTGTTATTTGAGTGTGTCAAGACGTCGAAAAAGCCATCACCACCCAGTTGCACCGCACAACCCGCACACATCACACACTATACAGGGCTGATGTCAGTTTGGGCCCTAAATATTTGATGAGTGCATTAGTGTGTGTGTGTGTGTGTGTGTGTGTGAGTCTGTGTGTTAACATTAGTCATGTGTGTGATGGTTTGGTGCCGATCGTATAAATTACCTAGGAGAAATATATCAAAATCCATAGGGTGCGTTTTTGCGAACAACCCAAACTAACCGGCCTCCTGTTGAGTTGAGCTCAGGACATGCAGTGCAAAAAATTGTTCGGCTCAGTGAGCTCTAAATGTGTACCGAGTTTCGTGTGCCTACGTGAAAGTGTGTATGAGTTATCCAGCGAATTCTCGTGTGCAGGCCCCTGAGGGCATCCGAATGGCAGCAGATTCCAACCTGTCTGCCATGTTTCATGAGTTTTTGAGCATGTTAAGACCCCCGAACAGTCCAAAAGGGTGGAAAAAAATAATCCTTAGGAAAACAAGACGGTCCTGCGCACCTATAGTGCTTGGGCCCTAATAATAGCCTTCTCCCACAGTCCAAAGGCATGCAGATTAGGCTAGCTGGTGTTCCCAAATCTCCCGTAGTGAGTGAATAAGTGTGTGTGTGAGTGAGTGTATGTGTGTGTACCCTGCTATGGATTTGCACCCTGTCCAGGGTGTACCCCACCTAGTGCCCTAAGAGTCCTGGGATAGACTCCAGGGCCCCAGTGACCCTGAATACAGGATAAAGCAGTATAGGCGATGAGTGAATGAGCGATAATAATATTAATAATTATAATAATCAGTACAAATGAGGCAAATATCATTATATGACAAATAATAATAATAATAATAATAATAATATTTACCCATTTTTCAGCATTCTCAGTTGGTCAAAGATGATGAAGTGACCTACGGGAATATGGTATGTAAGATGTATAATAATAGTAATAATAATAATAATAATAATAATAATAATAATAATAAAATCTTATTTGCATACTAGTACTAGGTTTGTTACCAAATAAGCCAAATTTACAAAATACCAAAAAAGCTACCAAATTTATTTGTAATCAGTGTAACTGATCTATTTTACAGAATTATCCAACAGACAAAGATAATGAAGTGACCTACAGCAGTGTGGTAGGAGAAATTTTTGTCTTACAAGCAGATTTCATATTAGATACTTGATTTTATTTAGCGGTTGAAGTGATGAACACGCCGTAGTAATAAAGAGATACTTTTCCTGTGCTATATATCTGCTCCATTTCCAGCATACTTCGTAAAGCAGAGATGATGGAGGACTTTAATGAAGCCAATCCACCTAGAAGCTTCTTTTTTTTGGACCAGCAAACCCAAAGAGAAAAGACAAAAACACAAAATGTATTTTTGCTCACACTAACATTCATTTGAGTCATTTGCACAAGACAGACACTTTCTTTTTTTTTTTTTTTTTGATCTTTCAAATGAACTCCCTGACATCTCTGTACACTCTGTCCTGGCAATAAGAGACTTTAAATTAAAATTATAAGGAACATTTTACCTGATTGAATAAATGTGTGAGCAACGGCTTAGATGTATGGGGGGGGGGATGTTGAAGGAGATAGATAATATTTTAAAATGGCAAGCTTTTTTAACAAGCTATTAAATTAAAATTATAAGGAACATTTTACCTGATTGAATAAATGTGTGAGCAACGGCTTAGATGTAGGGGGGGGGGGATGTTGAAGGAGATAGATAATATTTTAAAATGGCAAGCTTTTTTAACAAGCTATTTAAAAATCTACAGATGCTGAGCAAAGTGTTAAAGCAGGAAGAGGAACTGATAAGATGCGCCATACACAGACATAGAAACCAAGGGTTAAGAAACCTCCAAAGATTGTAAGATGTAATGTCCAGTTCAGTGAGAGAAAAAATCTACTGAAAACCATAAACTTTACACAATTTATAATAACATGTCTGTTTTCCCTTGCATTTCTAGTTGCATATAAAGAATCTGGAACAATGATATAATAATAAAAAATATTTTATTTAAGACCAAAGTTTATGAAATGTGTTATTCCTTATTTCACTATAATAATATTCCATTCCAACATGCTTATGTATTTCATAATAAAATACTGTGAAGGATAATTAAAGATGATTTTTATATAACAGCATGGCCTGTCCCTTTCACGAAGTTGGTGTTCCCCCTCAGTGCATGTGGTGCCCAGTAAGAGGAAGTTAGACACGTTATTTGTGTCAATTGAAAAATAGCAATGAAGTTATGAATGTACGTATGTATGGCTCTGACAGTGTGGTGCAACC
>QMIH01000736.1:265324-281230 GCA_003987875.1 Clarias batrachus
GTGTGTGTGTGTGTGTGTGTGTGTGTGTGTGTGTGTGTGTGTGTGTGTGTGTGTGTGTGTGTGTGTGTGTATATATATATATATATATATATACGTATATCATGCATCATGTGTCTAATCTCAATTAGTAAGAGAAATTATAGGTCTAGAAATTTACCTTTACCCTAACAAATTTTCACAGACAGTATTTGTCAGATACCGCTACTTAATAGTAGCAGTAGTGGTTAGTACTGTAGCCTCGCGGCTCCAGGGTCAAATATCAACCTCAGTTCTGTGTGCATGGCGTTTGCATCTTCTCCCCATACTTAGTGAGTTTCCTCACAGTCCAAAGACATGCAGATTAGCTTAGCTAGCATTCTCAAATGTCCTGCAGTGTGTGTGTGTGCGCGTGTGTGCGATGGATTGACAACCTGTCCATGGTATATCCTGCCTCGTGCCTTACTGTACATCTACTGGGACAGACAGTCCACTCTGACATTAGAGAATTTAACAAGAACATTTTTATTTCTTGGGCTTTTTGGTGCAAACTACAGTACCATCACGTGACATATATACAGTACAGTATATCAGGTGTTTAATCAGCTTAGTCAGTCACTAAATTAATCACTAGGTGTGGTTTAAGACTACACAGTAGGCTCAGGAACTGCTTGAGCTGCCACAGAAGTCTGTACAGTGACAACCTTGGAGAAGAAGGACGCAAGAAAACCTCACATTTTTATTCATCATTAGAATAAATCGAACATGAGCTGCCTATTCATTTTTATTCTCATCTTGAATAGTAAGTTCGTTTCTCATACATTCGTATGTTTTTCATTCATGTGCAAAGTAAATTACCTGAAATACTGCACAAATTTATCAACCATCAGTAATATCTTGAAATAATATCAACGTATTTGAGTAATTGCAGTGTTTTTCTGTTCCGTGTGCAGGTGTTGCCAGTCAGGCGTATAGGCATTTTACTGTTAAAAATGAAGCATCTGTCAGTATTCCATGTGCTTACGACGGGAAATATGTACAACATAAGAAATACTGGTGTTATGGTAGAAACTTCAATTTCTGCACAATTCAGGCGTATACCAATCAAACAAAGGGGAGAGTGACAGTGACTGATAATCCAGCTGAGAGTCTCTTTACTGTGACTATGAATGATCTCCAGGCAGAAAACTATGGATGGTACTGGTGTGCTGTAGAGATAGATGGCGGGCCGGATATTAGTGAATACCTTTATATCACAATGACAGAAGGTATTACAAATTGGAAATAATTACCAAGGTTAACCGTGTTAAAGGTTAATCACTAATCACATAACTGACTGTATATTTGTGCCCAGTTCCTGATCTGTCTGTGAAGGAGAACAGAGTGAGCGGTGAGGAAGGAGGCAGCGTCACAGTCCAGTGTCTCTACAGCGCTGAGTATCAGAATACACAGAAGCAGTGGTGCAGATTCAAAGACAAGAACTGTAACATATTTCAGACGCCTGAAACATCTGAGAATTCAGCAGTGCAGCTCAGTGATAATGGGAGATCCTCCAGTGTGATGATGAGTAGACTGAAGAAGAGTGATGCTGGCTGGTACTGGTGCAGTGCAGGAGATCTGCAGGTTCCTGTTCACATCAGTGTCAGTGATCCACCTCCAGGTATTATCATATTCACTTAGAGGTGGCAAAAAAGGTAGAGGGATTTATAACATTTTATTGGACAGTCATTAAAATCACACTTTGCAAGAGTATAGTATCCACAATTTACAATTAATTCATGTTTTTTTTTTTTTTGTGCGGAAAAAAAAAATCCAATTTCAGAAATGATGAGATGAAAATCACACTGATTGTTTTTCCTTTTCCACAACAGTGGGTCCAAGAGTAACTACAGAAATAACCACAAAAGTGACTAGAGCAGTGACTACAACCACTCACCAAACCACTACTCACACGTAAGCAAGAAAGCTCTATTTTATTTAGACGTGCTTTTGTCGTCTATACTTTTACCGCTGTTTAACAAACTAGGTTAATTCTAAACCTATGGGGTTTTTATTTAAAAATGTATGAGCTATACATGAGCATAGATAATATACTCAAATTACAGTGGAACCTCGGATTGTGAGTAATGTGGTTTACGAGTGTTCCGCAAACCGAGCAAAGATTTTTAATAAACTTTTAATTGGAAACGGAGCAAGTATTAGTTTACTTTTTTTCCTGTTAAAACAATGTTTTACTGTGTAAAACAAGGCGAGGGAAGGGGCTAATTCCACACACACACACACACACACACACACACACACACACACACACACACACACACACACACACACACACACACACACACACACACACCAATGGAGACACTTATCTGTCGGGATTTCTTTGTACTACTTGTAGGTAAAGTGCAGATTAATTTGTTTTATTTTAATTTCATAGATTGTATTAATTATTTTTATGTATTTAATTTTTGGGGCTGTGGAATGAATATTTTGAGTTTTCATTATTTTCTTATGGGAAAATGATGATTTGGTTTACGAGTGTTTTAGAAGACGAGCCCACTTCCTGAACGAATTATGCTCGTAATCCAAGGTTCCACTGTATGTATATGTATATGTGTGTAAATATATATATATTTATTTATATATATTTATATATATATATAAATATGTCTATGAAACAGAGTGCAATCACCATGATCCCATGTACTGTATATGAATGAATGAAACATTCACGCTTTTCTTTCATAATTTCGTTTCATGTTTTAAACAGATCTGTCTCCAAGCACAATTCAGGTAGTGTCAGATACAGTACGTCTTCATACTTGAAAACAGTGGGTACAAGAGTGACTACAGAAATAACCACAAAAGTGATTAGAGCAGTGACTACAACCCCTCACCAAGCCACTACCCACAAGTAAGCAGGAAAGCTCTCTATTTTATTTAGATGTGCTTTTGTCGTCTATACTTTTACCGCTGTTAAAAAACTAGGTTAATTCTAAACCAATAGGGTTTTCATTTAAAAATGTATGAGCTGTACATGAGCATAGGTAATATAATCAAATTATATATATGTATAAAATTTTAAATATAAAATTATATTTGTTCATTGTCCCACTGTTCATCTTAACACCTTTCTAATTTTACTTATTTCACACCCTCACCCACATCCTCACAAGATAAGAAAATTTGAGTGCAAATATACACTTCTTTCTTGAAGAACATGTTGAACACTTTTAGCTATCATGATGCTCTTTGCAGGTTCACACATTTGTACTCTTTGTACTTTGTTGTCTTATTAAAATTGGAAAATGTGTTTAGGGTGCGAATACTTACATATGTTTGAAGTAAGTGAACATGTGGTCTTTCCACAAGATGGATTGTGTATTTAAATAAATGTATTATTCAACTACACTATAGTTATTTTGATCAGCATTGTTGTACTGCTGTGGATGACTTCTTAAGTAAAAGCGCTGTTTTAACATTGGTTGCCAAGCAACATCTTCAGACAGGCAATTGGTAAACACTGCAGCAAGCAGTAAAGGCTGGCTGACCGTTAACAATCTGTGGGCAGTAGGAGCTTTGGTAGATGAAATGTGGTGTCACAGAGAAGAAACACATACAGGAAAAACTGAGGATTACCTTCAGGAAGCAAGGGAGCTGGAGGCGGTAGGTGACAGAGTTGACGTTACAGATTACCTTTAAAATGTCAGTGTATCTAGGACTAGCTTCTGGGACTTCTGCAAAAAGGGAGGTCTTTTGCTGACAACCAAACCCACTTTTGGCATTGGTTGGTTCTGGCAGTTTGAAGCAGAGCTCATTGGGCCTGGAAACGAACTAGCACTGGATTGGGGAGAGCTCGATGATGGATGATTGATATTGAGTGTGGAGGCACTCACACCATATCAGCTAAGAGCTGCACAATCATATGTAGAAGTGATTGCCCTCAAGAAGTCAAGCCCCTCAAGGTGGATGGGAGACTGTCAATGGCTCCAGTCAGGGGACCTCGATCAGAACCAATATCCTCGGGCAGCTCAAAGGCTTGCAAAACATAAGGAAGCATTATTTTGGCAATTTCAAATGCTGAAAGCAGTATATTTAAAGCAATAAATCAATAGGCCTTTTTAATCTGTTAACAATAATTAACAGTTTAATTAAATAATAATTTTAACAAAAATCTGTTAAAAACAATACATTATGGGTGGGTGGCATAATGGCTTCATCAAAAGATTACCTTTAAAAGAACCTACATCAGGGCGGCACGGTGGTGTAGTGGTTAGCACTGTCGCCTTGCACCGCCAGGGTCCGGGTTCGATCCCCGGCCAGGCTCGATTCCCGTCTCTGTGCGCATGTTCTCCCCGTGCTTGGTGGGTTTCCTCTGGGTACTCCGGTTTCCTCCCACAGTCCAAAGACATATAGGTTAGGCTAATTGACGTTCCCAAATTGCCCGTAGTGTGTGAATGAGTGAGTGTGTGTGTCTGTGCCCTGCGATGGATTGGCACCCTGTCCAGGGTGTACCCTGCCATGTGCCCTAAGTCTCCTGGGATAGGCTCCAGGACCCCGTGACCCTGAATACAGGATTAAGCGGTATAGATGATGAGTGAGAAGCTACATCAGAAGCATGACATTTACCCCTCTGAGGTTTTACATAATGTTGTTGTTATGACTTAGAAAATATCAATGTATAGTAAAACATTTCCTGCAGCCCCAGACTCCAACATCAGTTGTTTGGCCACCTACATTGAGCCGCTGTTAAAGTCTTAAAATCACAACTTTCCAGAAAAGTCTGTGGCCCATGCCAGCGCTTTTATCTGTGAGCAATGTAATGAGATACATGATCTTAGATCTCTCAGTAGGGTAGGTGGTAGGTTGCAATTTGAATATCAGCTGACATTTGGTTACATGCTCAGGGGTTAGATGGTTTAAGCCAAACAACAATCTGCTTTAACTGCTGTAGGATTTGGTCATGATGAGTGAGTGTCTCATGCTGTTTGGTCAGAGCATGCCAATTTGTTTGCAAGGTGGTTTAGAAGCTGTGTGAAGTCACCATGGGTTTGTCATAGTCTGAGGTAATGGGGTTAGCAACAAATTTTCCTGATGGGTCTTTCTGCTAGATCGACACCGGATGTCAGTTTGTCTAATTAGTCTATCAGGAAGTGACAAAACGTAGTCCAAAAAAAAAAAAAAACAGTCTTCGGAGCTGTCTGTGTTCAGACTTTGGGATACATGTGTATTTTGTAGAGCAATTGATTCAGCCAGTCTCTGCTAATAAATGTATTTCTATAGTGGGAGACGGACCCTCAGATACTGGTACCTGTTGAACCTTCTTTTGGTACTAATACTGGTCATCGTCTGCATGATAAGAATGAAATGCAGTAAGTGTCCCTTGTGTGTCCTTCATTTTGCATTTCTTGCATTTGTTTGCCATAGATTATTATTATTATTATTATTATTATTATTATTATTATTATTAGTAGTAGTAGTAGTAGTAGTAGTAGTAGTATCTGTTATCTTAATTGAATATAATAAATTCAATTGCTTCATTATCCTTTTATAACTTCCAGAACTAAAGAATCACATCAGGACCAGAGGGAGGGGGAATGACACCGCTGTTCACACAGTTAGTACTGCGTTTGTGGTGTGGCATAATGCAATCCAAAATCATGTTACCTTTTATTTTGGTACCTTTAGTACCTATTAGCACATATAATAAACTCATCACCATTTCTTATTAATGCTGTTAATAAATATAATTCTTGTCATACTGAGAGCGAGGACTCATAGGTCATTGTTTTCAAGTCAAACTGCAGTTTTTATTTAATGAATCTAAATGATCTTCTTTTGGTTACACCAGTTAAGATTACAGTTACAGTATATTTTATAGCATAGTGTGTGTGTGTGTGCGTTTGAAAGCTGACCACTGAAGACTCCGCTACATTCAGCACTGTTTCTATGCCAAAGGCAAGTCTGCAATCAATTAGACCATTTCTACATTTGTTTATAATAATAATAATAATAATAATAATAATAATTATTGTTGTTGTTGTTGTTGTTGTTGTTGTTGTTGCTGCTGTTGTTGTTATATAACATGTATTCATTACTATTATCTAGTCTTTAGCATCAAAAGATATTTTAACCCCTAGTAACCCGCACCCCCACATCATAACATTACTATTTTAAACTTCTCCTACAGTATAAATTTACATATACAGTAATTAATCCAAACTATAATTCAGTCCTCTAAAGAGAAAGAAGATAAATGTGTGCGTGTGCGTGTGTGTTTGAGAGCAGCCTACTTTAAGAGCTGAAGACGCTGTTATATACAGCAACGTGATGCAACAGCCCACTTTAAGAGCAGAAGACTCCATTATATACAGCACTGTTTTTGGGCCAAAGGCAAGTCTGCAACCAATTTGTTCATTTCTACTTTTGTTCCAAATGATGATGATGATTTTTATTATTATTATTATTGCTGTTGTTATTTAACATGTTATTAATTACAGTACTATTAAATATTTAACAAAGCAGCTTCTTACATCCACAGTCTTCAGCATCCAAAGACATTGATCAGGATATGACCTACAGCTTTGTAAATATTGCACCCAAGAAGAAAACTGTAAGTTAATTCCAGTAAAATAAATTCTATTCCAGTACAATCCATAACCAGTTTACTCACTAATCTGCCAGGAACGGATATAATATTGAGACTCTAATAAGTCTTTATTCATATCCTGTTCCAGGTGTCTCAAAATGCTGTTGATGACAAATCCTTCTACAGCACTGTGGTTTACCATTAAGAGGTGTGTGATTGAAAAAGAAAAATACTAATAACATGACTCGTCCATGACCCTCATTCATTCAGAAAACACCAGTTATACTTACTGTACACATGATAACTGCAAGATTTAACTCTATACAATTGCTTCTACAGTACACCAGCCATTATTTTCCTCCACACGGTACACACCAGTCCAGCCACTGAATACAGCGGCGGTATAACACAACTCATTGAGGAACATACAGTACACAAATGGATGAATATAAATGGATGAAACAAAAACAGCTGGTGTTTGTATATAAACATATAGCATATAGCATATCTACAACGTGAGTATATTTCTCACTTTTCCCCATACAAAAGCAAGGAGTAAAAATGTGAAACATGCACACAGATGATGAGCATTAAATGTATTTGTTTTATTTTTAAATTAATAATGTTTTGCTTAAAACAAGAATGGATGACTTATTATTTTATTTTAATTTTTTACTTAATATTTTATTATTTAATTTTTTTTGTCTTTTAACTTTGGGATTATATTTTTTACTTAATTTTAATCTTATCACCATTAATATTTGTCTTAAATGTTTTTCCACATTGTTGAATTTATATTGACTTTTTATGAAAATCTATGAGATGATGTTACACATTTTATTAGTAAATATTATATCGCTCCTGAATTATTTATGCTAATAAACTAACATGAACTAACATGTCTCATAGATGACCCACAAAAAAAAGATAGAAATAATAAAGGAATAAATAATTATTTACTGTAGTTATTGTTTTGTTGTTGTTTTATTGCTGACTTTGAGCTATCTAGTTGTTTCTGTTACAAATTTCACTTCTAATTAATATTTCCTCAATTCTACCTCTATCTTTCTCAATTTTACAGATTCTACTTCCTTCAGTTAACAAATACAGAAATATTATTATACTCCACTGATAGTTGATTAGTTATTAGTATAAACCAGAATGTTTCAGTATTTGAAATTTAATTAACATATTTTGGATCATGTGTGATTCCCAAATACTGTTTTAATAGTTTATTGCAAAATGAAAAATTCTTAAGTATTCTTAACTTTTGATCACCCAATGTGTCATATCACAAGTACTTTAATCTATTACAAGTGAATTTACTATAAAACTAAAAACATAGAGAATTTAAGACAATGAATTTCTTACACTCATTTTATTCCATTACAATTTAAAACTTATTAATTCCCATAAAAATACCACTTGAGTCCTATCTGGATTTCAGTCACCTAAAGAAAAATAATTAACAAAAGCCTCCATGTGATGAAGGGTAAAGATTTTTTAAAATGTTAGAAACAAAATGAAATAAAGAAGATGAATGCACATTCCAGATATGAAAGTGGCAGAAACACTGAGCAGATTGTAAAGCAACTTCCTTGTTACTTTATCAGAGTTCTCAAAGTTGGACACTAGAGGACTTGAAGGAGTGTGCTCTAGTGGCCAACAATGGTACTGCCACACAGAAGTGCAAAAAGATTGTTTCTTCATGTACAATAAATTTTGAGGTTCAAAATTCAGTGAAACCATTTTGATTTAGAAGACTAACAGATTCCCTTTTATACTAAATACTAATGAGAATGGAAAAACAACACAAGGGTTAAAAGTACTATACAAATACAACTGAATTAAATAGAGACATATAACAATAATATAAATATCAGGGTTGTTGAAGAGCTCTACTGCGGATACCATGTGTTTGCATTATAAGGCATGAAATGATGTCTGTGTGGCTTCTGGTTTGACTAGAACGGCTGATTCTTATTTTCTTACATATTTTTCAAAGTCACGATTACAATTTTGTACGAAGCACAATCTTACTAAATCACTAAATCATGGGTGTTCATTTTGGACGAAACAACAACAACAATACTCAAGGCACAAGACACCAAAAAAATTAATATGTCCTACACATATTGTAATTAGTGCTGCCACCCAATAGTGTGCTTGAGTGCGAAAGTAATTTCAAATTTTAAAACTATGTAGGTATAGAAATATAATATAAAAAAAGCACCCTGAAGAGGATTATTGAATTATAGCAACACCATCCTGAAGTGTTATGTATCAACTTTGCAAGACTTGATGAGATTTTTTAATTAAAGTGCTTCTTATACAGTACAACAGTTTAATTATGTACAACATAAGCAAACCATGTTAGCTCTACTATAGAAGCTCTAAACATTTGTTGCTGCATCAGCTTTTTTTCTTTTCTTCTCTGTTAAAGTGGAGAAGCCAAAAAAAAAAAATCATCAATTTAAGCAGGTTGTATTTTTAGACTATACAGAAGGCTTAGCAGGAAGAAAAAGTGCTATCATGTGTGATTCCCAAATAATGTTTTAATAGTTTATTGCAAAATGAAGAATTCTTAAACTCATTCTACTTAGAACATGTTCTGCTGGAGAAACTGCATTAGAATCCAGAGGCAGACGATGCACATCAATACTTGCCATCATATACACTGCAACTGATCACTGACATGTGATGTAGATTGACTGTATGAATGTATGAGTGGGTGTTGAGTGGTGTGTGCCTGTAATAAGCTATAGACTGCCCAGGACCYTACACAGRAGAAGTGGGATGGAAAATGGATGAAATATAATATAAGTAATAAATTAACTTTTGATCAGCCAATGTGTCATATCACAAGTACTTTAATCTATTTCAAGTGAATTTACTACAAAAACTAAAAACATTTTTTTAGAGAATTTAGTACAATTAATTTCTTATACTCATTTTATTCCATTACAATTTAAAACTTATTTTGTAGCTAGTTATTAATTTCCATAAAAATACCACTTGAGTCCAAACTGTTTTTTTTTATTATAACAGTTTAATAATGTATAACCAACATTATAAGCAAACCATCTTAGCTCTATTATAGGAGCTCTAAACATTTGTTGCTGCATCAGCCTTTTTCTTTTCATCTCTGTTAAAGTGGAGAAGACAAAAAAAAATCACCAATTTAAGCAGGTTGTATTTTTAGACTATACAGTAGGCTTAGCAGGAAGAGAAAGTGCTTGAGCCACTACAAATACAGTAAAAAATTCACAGAGAAACAGCACACCCTTACATTTTATTCAAAATCAGAATAAATCTAACATGAGCTATGCACAACACAAGAAATACTTGTGCCACAAGACTACATTAGCACACTGTAAAATTACTGCAAATTTCAGGCATATGCCAACGATACACAGGGGAGAGTGACTGTGATGGTGCCAAATGTTAATGGAACCAAATTAAAGAATACCTTTATATTACACTGAAAAAAGGTATGAATTTACAAACTACAAACACTAATTAGTGTATTTAGCAGTGATCTTACTGACTATCTATATAAATAAAATAAAGGTTTTGTCTGTACATTGGTCACAACTCACGCTTTAAATGATATCTTTATGTTTCATATGTTGGAAAACCCGAAACCAGCCTCAGAAATAATACATTAAAATAGATTATGTCACAGCATCTCACAAAACTGGCTGGGCAGAATTTAATGAAACTTAGAAATTTGCCTGAAGTTTAACATTGAAGTTTAAAATGTTGAGTAAAAGCGATGTTATGAACAATTATGTGCCAGATTTAATAATCTACTTTAAAATAATCTATTAATAAGCTACTTACTCAATGTACTGTAAATAAACACCTGCACTAATAGATATTTATTAGAAAAGCTGAGCTGAATATTTTTACTGAGATAAGTTCATATTTTCGCTGCTGCAATAACAGCACTGAAGTGCTGAACAGAACTTTTTCTACAAACTCTTTTCCTGCCAACAATGGCTAGTTGACAATATACAGTATTTGTGCTCATGTCCTGATCTCTGTGTTAATGAGAACAGAGTGAGAGATGAGGAAGGAGGCAGTGTCACAGTCCAGTGTCTCTACAGCACTGAGCACTTAAGCAGTGGTGCAGAAGACAAGTACAAGTACTGCAAAACATTTACAAAGAAGTGTCCCAGAATTCATCAGTGCACATCAGTGATGATGGGAGATCCTTCAGTGTGGAGATGAGTAGACTGAAGAAGAGTGATGCTGGCTGGTACTGGTGCAGTGCAGGAGATCTGCAGGTTCCTGTTCACATCAGTGTCAGTGATCCACCTCCAGGTATTATCACATAGACTGATCTATAATTTAATAAATTATTAGATAAAAATGATACTGACTTTTTTTCTTAGTTATGACAAAAACATTGACTACAGCCACTCACCATGTCAGTACTTACATAGGGTTAGGGTTAGGGTTAGGTTTAGGAAGGATCCATCTCGATATCCTTTCGTCCTCTTTAATTTTACATATGTTCTATAAAGTGTATATAACTTTATATACACAGCACAGAATTAAAGTTCCATCAATTATCAATAAGTTGCCCATGTCCTAAAGCTTCAAAGCAGCCCCAGACCATCACACTACCACCACCATGTTTGACTGTTGGTATGATGTTCTTTTTGATCAAATGCTGTGTTATTTTTATGCCAGATATAATGGGAGACACACCTTCAATCAGTCCAAAGAATATTCGCCAAAAGTCTTGGCAATAATCACATTATTTTTTTGGCAAATGTAAGACAAGCGTTTGTGTTTTTTTTAGTTAGCAGTGGCTTTTGCCTGGGAATTCCCACACGGATGTCATTTTGGCCCAGTCTCTTTCATATTGTTGAATCATGAACACTGAAATAGACAATGCAAGTGAGGTCTTTAGATGTTATTCTGGGTTCTTTTATAAGATCCTGCTTGATTTGTCATTGTACTCTTGGAGTAATGTTGGTAGGTGAGCCACTCCTGAGAAGGTTCACCACTATTCCAAATCTTTTCCTTCGGTAGATAATGGCTCTCCCCATGTTTTACTGGAGTCCCGAAATCTTAGAAATTACTTCTTAGTCAATTACTTTATCATTTGTTCTTGAGTTTCTTTAGACCATGTTGCTTATCTTTTTTTTTTTTTACTAACATTATTAACAGTCTGTTCATGTTTTAATGGGGGGTGAGTGTGGGGTGGGGGACAGGTAGGTTTGGATAGATTCCTTACTTTTACTTATTTTTAATAAATGAAATAATTAGGGGACTAATTGGGAGAATTATTAAAGGACTGCATTTTGTATTTATTTGGGATATATTTCTGTAATATAAAAATTTGCTTAATTATTTGACTCATTTATGTGTGTGATAAATATGCAAAAAATAATCCTTCACAGAATTACCTTGCATTTTTTTCAACTTGAAGTTAGCAGGAAGAGGAGCTGCTTGGGGTGCACCAGACATGGCAAAAAAGTTTTTAAGAGAAAAAAAATCACCTGAGATTGTAAATTGTAAAGTCCAACTCAGGGGCTATACTCTATTTTACAAAGACGCAAAACCTTAAATTTTATTCAATATCAGAACAAATTTACCATGAATTGCTTTATGATTTCTACATACTATAGAATACATGGGCAAGCAAAGTAAACTTGAAAAGGAGGAAGGCTTATGGATTTTCCAAGAGTAATATAATATACAGTAGTATGATGGATAAGTGCTGGTTCACTGAACCTGGAGAGCATAAACCTACTCCACTGTCGCTCCCCTAGCTTTAGATGTGCCAAGCAGTCCCTGCAAAAATGGCACTGGAGGAAAAAAAAAAACAGTCAAAGTAAAATTTTATCCCATCAGGAACTCTTGGTAAGTACAAAAAAAAAAAAAAAGTTTTAAAGTTAGACTCCTACTGGTTCTTTAACTTGCACTACATGGATATATACAGTATAGCTATGTTAGATACAGTATGCTAAACTCTAACACAGGCTAATTTGCTAATTTACTGATTCCAGTTATAATGCTTTCCCACTTATAAATCTAAGAAGATATATAGATAAAAAGGGACTGCTGTAATAAAACTCATCAAACTCTTGATATTATTTTTAATTTAATGTAATCAAATGTCTTTAACAGATTTCCCAAAGATGATCACAATAGTTCAGTTTTTCTCTCATGTCTTGGTCAGTGTGTGGTCTTTTTGCTTGACTACAAATGTATATTAAAGAATTCTTTAAATGATGTGTTCTATTCAGGTTTTCAAAAAAAAAAGTAACTGTAAATGCAAACCATTTTGCATAGCTGGTTCATGTGGTGTTAAATAACAGTAAATCATTCAAGTTATGTATAACAAGTGCAAAACAGCACTTATGTCCTTATGCGGTTACCTATGGAACTGACAATGTGGTGCAAACTTTGGATTAGTTTAAAATGAATTAATAAAATAAGTAAAAGTTCTGTTATATATATACTGTACACCATGTGTCTAATTTTAATTACAGCAACAATTTATTGGACTAGAGACCAAATTTCACAGAAATTTAAATAAGAAAATTAAAGAGGTCAATCAGTGAATCTGAAAAAGAGCTGATATGTAAGAGATTCTAGCAACAAAATATTAATTTTCTGTTGTCAAATTGGGCTTTTTTTGGCACAGACTATAATCCCTTGAACTGCAGTGCATCAGATATTTAGTCGGTTTAACTGGTCAGTCACTGTATGAAGGCAGGCTGTGGTTTTAGTCTACACAGTAAACTTAGCAGGAAGAGGAACTGCTACAGACACAGTAACAACTTCACAGAGACGCAGGACGCAAAGAAACCTCACAWTTTATTTAAYAACAGAACAAATCTAACATGAGCTGCTTTTCCATTTTTATTCTCATAATTTCAAGTAAGTACATTTCTCATGCATTCTTATATTTTACATGAATGTACAGAGTAAACCACTGATATATCAAAAACCTAAAGTATTAAACTAATTTACAACCATCAGTAATAACCATCAGTATATCAAATTATGTTCACTGAGTAATTGGAGTGTTTTTCTCTTCTGTGTGCAGGTGTTGCCAGTCAGGCATATAGACATTTTAATGTTAAAACTGGAGCATCAGTCACTATCCCATGTGATTATGATAGGAAATATATACAGAATAAGAAATACTGGTGCTCTGGTACCTACTACAGTTCCTGCAAAATTCAGGCGTATGCCAATAAAACACAGGGGAGAGTGACAGTGACTGATAATCCAGCTGAGAGTCTCTTTACTGTGACTATGAATAATCTCCAGACAGGAGACACTGGATGGTACTGGTGTGTTGTAGAGATAGGTGGAATTGGACAGCGGGATGTTAGTGAATACCTTTATATCACAGTGAAAGGAGGTACGTATTAAGTTACAACCTGCAAATACTAATCAGTGTGTTTAGTATTGCTTTTATTGATTATTGATTATAATTTGAATAATATCCTAATTTAAATAATTATAGTTGACAATATCTTTATATCACAGTGAAAGCAGGAATTAAGTTATAAACTTGGGATAATTAGTGAATTTATCACAGTTCTTCTGAATCATAAATAACTGACTCTATATTTGTGCTCAGCTCCTGATCTGTCTGTGAAGGAGAGCAGAGTGAGAGGTGAGGAAGGAGGCAGCGTCACAGTCCAGTGTCTCTACAGCGCTGAGTATCAGAATAAACAGAAGCAGTGGTGCAGATTCAAAGGCAAGAACTGTAACACATTTAAGAAAGAAACATCCCAGAATTCAGCAGTGCAGCTCAGTGATAATCGGAGATCCTCCAGTGTGGAGATAAGAGGACTGAAGAAGAGTGATGCTGGCTGGTACTGGTGCAGTGCAGGAGATCTGCAGGTTCCTGTTCACATCAGTGTCACTGATCCACCTCCAGGTATTATCATATTCACTTAGGGGTGGGAGAAAAGGTAGAGGGATTTATAACGTTTTATTGGACAGTTTTTAAAATGACAATCTGAAGAGTATGGAATGCACACTTAATTAATTTTTGCTGCAAATGAAAAAAAAAAAAAATCCAATAAAACATCCTTATACTCCCCCTCTATTCCACAGTGCATGTTTAAATCCAGCATGTACACAAAATGCTGAAACATAGCAAAGTGTCTACTGATGAATTAACAATCTTTAAGTTTAAAGTCAACACTGGGGATTTTCTGTGAGTTTCTTTTAGTTAGTTTGTTTATGTTGGTATTTGTCTATATACATGTGCAAATAAAGTGATTCATTTTATTTCCACCTGATGATTATATAATAAATGTGGTTGCAGGTGTATCACTATTCCCTCATAAAAAGGAGTTACTAATTTGCTGCTTTATTCACAATTTGCCTTAAACTTGGAAAAGGCATGTGATTCATGCTCATTACAGTACAGTATATCAACAGTACAGTTGATATACTGAACATTACAGTAATTCTGTCCTGCTGTGCCAGCTTTTGTGAGTCTGACATCACTCTCTCCCAAAACTCCACTCCCAGCTAAAGAAGATTAACAGCTAAAGTTGACATTAGTTTTAGTTCAGCACTGAGCTAACTGGAGGGCCAACAGTCTACATTGTTATTTATTCATGTTCTAGTTCATTCAGCAGGGTTGGAATAACCATTAGTTGGAATAAAATCCTCTAGGTAGCTGCAAAATTAAAAATTGAAAAATTAATCCTGTAGGTAACAGTAGTATGCAGTCACTTAGTCACATAATTTTATAGCTCACTGTCTGCACATAGGGTATTAATGAGAGCTACAGTACCAGCCTAGAAAATAATGTTAATTCATGTTGTAAAAACTTCAATTATGGGTTTGAGGTTTGTTGTGTTTGACTATGGCAATTAAAAAAGCTGGCTTTGTCAAGGTTGGGGTTGCAGCAAGCTACAGTACACTAGGCTTTTAAGGACTCCAGAATCTCACTTTTTTCTTTTTCTTAGTTTTGACAACACCGACTACAGTGACTCCAAAAATAACCACAGCAGTGAGCACAACAGTGACTACAGCAGTGACTACAACAGTGACTACAACAATGGCTACAACCACTAAACAAGCCACTACATACATGTAAGTAGAAAAGCATTCATTTAACCATGCTGTTATTCTCTGGGATTCTGCAGATGTTTAGTGACCTATTCATGCTACTCTATGTATTCTCCATGCAGGGGTTCTCAAACTATGGGTCTTGACTTAAAAATTAAAGCTATAGTACTTAGCATAGGAATCGAAAAATTATTATATTAGGTACAGTGCTGTGAAAAGGTATTTTTTGCACAATTGTCACACATAACATTTAAAATCATCATCATCATCATCAAAAA
>QMIH01000737.1:2643-23743 GCA_003987875.1 Clarias batrachus
TATATATATATACCTTGCTTTACATCCCAGAGAGCCCTCATGTTTATGATTCCTTCAGGCTCTCCCTTTAAGCTATGCTGTGTTAGTTAGTCCTGCCAGAGTCCCTGCTTGCACATTGCAGTAAATACACATTCTCCTCTTCTTCTCTTGTGCTCTGTCATCTTCTCTCTCCCTATCTCTCCCCCTTTCTGTCTCTCTTTGTGAAGTTACAAAGAGAGTTTGTAAATAAAGTTTTCTTTGATACAATTCAACCATGATCTGAGGCCTTCAGTGGTCACCAGTGGCCTCCATGGACCCTAGTTGGACTACAGAGATTCCTAGATGGATGTATAATCTAAGGTGCTGTATATCTGTATTTTTTAATCTAGTCATTCTAATAAACCTGTCCTCTGCAGCTTTTGGTATTCCTCTATTGGTACTGAGCCAGTTTCACATTGTTCAGTGGCTCTGATGACTGCACTAGCTGTCTTAGAAACCTGGAAGTAGTAGAAGCAGTGTGGTCAACCCCCAAAAAAGAGGCTGTATGGTTGGGTCATACCCATAGCCAGAGACCTAATATTTAAACCATTAAGTTGCTTTTGCTTTACCTTGGTTTTTATAAATGTTCTACCAAAAATGTAAATATTTGTTCTAGAATATAATTCAAACATTACTGTATATGTATATGATATGTACTGTATATCATGATGACATGTTTACATAGTCTTCCTAGTTATGTATTTAGAAACACAATAATGTAATGTACATAAGATTATGACCAGCAGTACAACACACTGTAGCTCTGTAGATATATAGGTTGGTAATAACATTATTAATATTATCACAGTTTTTTTTCAGTGATGTCAGAGACATTGCGGCTACTTTTATATCATTTATAGCATATATGGTTATTTTGGAGTAAAGTAAATTGTAAAAATCAATACATACTTGGAATTATAGTTGTGAAGAATATATAACTTAATAAACTGTTTTACACCTTAACTGTAATTGAGGTATGAATTGTTCAATAGTGTTACTTTTTCGAAATAGTATAATTAAACACGTTAAGAACATTAGACACAATGACATTGCTCAGAAGGCTGATCACAGCCACTAATTAGGCTTTCTTTTCTTTAACAAAATTACCCCATCAGTGATTATGCCACCAACAGGAGACTTGTTAAATTGTAGTCTTACATGACAACCATTTTATGTACAGTAACAGCATAACACTTTTTGTTGTTCATTACCTTAATTATTGTAACTTGTTTATGCAGTTGCCTTGTGTCATGGGCATCTCTCTGGAGCCCTCCACCATTTCTGCAAACCATTATAATGACTCCCATGGGAATTAATTGTTTAAAGAGGTTTGTTCTCAGAGGAATCATATATTTAACTATATCATGTCATTTAACATATTTAACTTGATAATGTCATGTTGGGAATGTAGTGGCAAACATTTCCCTAAATAATGATTGTGTACTTCTGGTTTGAGGAGTTTCATAAGCTTAGAAAGCAGCTTCTCTTGATTAATATAAATAACACCCTTCTCTATATTCTACATATAATCATACAATTACGCACATACATTATGGTGAAATATGGGAATATACTGTATAAAAACAAGATTATGACTAGGAGTAAATCTGTGAATTGATAAAAAGATGTAGACAAGTGATGATGATGATGATGATTATTATTATTATTATTATTATTATTATTATTATTATTATTATTATTATAATCCAACTACACCTCCTGGTCCAAGAAATGTTACTGCACACTAAGATTTAATGTGACCATTTTCAGCTTTGATTATGGAATGCAATATGGTGGAAAAATTATAAAGTCCAATCAAGGAGTCAGATGACCATATACAAATGGTTAGCCCAGACCTAGGAGTGCCACCGTAAATTCTGAAATTGAAGCAACTTCTTCATCTTCAAGAGAGTGAACTTCACTTATCTCACATGCAAAATCACCAACTTGTTTACTAGATCCTATACATACACATTTTCTCAAACAAATGGTKCCAGCAGTAACAAATCTCAAAGGAGTAACAAAGTAAACTGTAAGGGTTCTACCCTAGAGGGCACTGTGTGCCTGATTACTTTACTTTGTAGTTTTGCAGTTTTGTTTGTAGACTCAGTTTCCCAGAAGGCACTTCAGTCAGGTGATGAGAGTGCTCACCTGAACCAAGGTAGCTCATTAGACATTCTATAAACAGCTGGTTGTTCTGAGAAACTGGGGCGAGCATTATTATGGTCAAGTGGGCATTCCTTTTTGTTTGGTTTTGTTTTAGTTTACAATTGGTTTATGTTATGTAACCTCCGATTAAAGAAGGCTCTAGTTGTGTTATGTTTATGTTAATTCGTGTGGATTCATGGAGCTGTCTCGTTAAATGTTATAGTTAGGTTATATCTCCTCATATGTAAGTATGGTTCTGTGAGTCTCCAGTCATTGTGTACCTCCTGTTTAGATCCCTGCATGTTTAGTTCTCTATATGTTAAGGACACCTGTCTGTTTAGATTGTTTGTACATTTAGATTATTTGTATGTTTAGATTATTTGTATGTTTAGATTATTTGTATGTTGGTCCACATGAGTGCTTGGCTGCTAGTAGGGTTAGCTGCTAGTAGGTTTTAGTCTCCAGTAGGTTTAGCCTCTAGTTGGATTAGCCTCATGTGTGCTTAGATTTTTGTGTCTTGGTTCCCCTAGTAGGTCAGTAACTAACCTGGTTAGCCACTAACCTCTTTAGATACTAACCCGGTTAGGTCATCAATCAACTTGACAATAACCAGTTTAGCAACTAACCAAACTAACCAGTTCAGTCTTTAGTCTCTGTGTCTCTAGTTCTGTCTCGTTCCGCTTCTAGTCTCTCTGTGTCTCTAGTTAGGTTTGTCTAGTCTGTCTACTTTGTTTCATCTCTTAACTTGAGCTGTAGCTCTTAGCCTGTGTTAAGCCAAAGAGCCTGTGTTAAGCCATAGAGCCTGTGTAAGCTCCAAGCCTTTGTGTTAGGCCAAAGAGCTATGCTCTATGCTTTTGTTTATAATTTTGAGTTCTTTGTTTAGGTTTCTTTGTTTTTGTTTCTTTATTATTCATGTTTAGCTTGAATAAAAGACTCTTTTGTTTAAAACCTTCTGCACTTATCCCTGCCCTTTGTAAGCCCATGGCAAACTACCTCAGCCAAGAGTAACACCTACCTCATGACATAAAAAAAAGAAGTAACATACCTCCTTGGTGCAATGAGAGCAGCAGCCTGTTACAGCAGCTCCTTARTCAGTGCTTCTTTCCCCATTTTTTTACCTTTTTTTTTTTTACTTATTTTATTATTATTATTATTACATTCTTAATTTTTCCCTTTTTTTCCTTATACATTTAATATAATTAAACCACAAGTTTTGCACTTTTTCATGGTCCCTCTGCTGCTTTTGTAATTTGGGGCCCAGCAGAGTGGCCCTGTGTTTAAGTATACACAGGATCAGCTGCTCGCGCTCTCCAAACCCAGACATGACATTTCCCCGGTTATCAGGAGGAGACCCTGTGGGTGTAGAGCCAGTAAGCAGCTGAGGGTGAAGCAGAGGAGATTTAAACCGCCGGTCCTGTCTGTCATCATAGGGAAGGTGCGGGTGCAGAGCCGGTAAGAAGCTGAGAGTAAAGTGTAGGAGATTTAAACTGGCAGTCCCGTCTGCCATCATGGAAAAATGTGTGGTCCTTCGTGTAATAAGCTGGACGAACTGTGCGCCCTGATTCATACCCAGAAGTAATATCGGGAAAGCAGCTTAATGTGCTTTACAGAGACGTTGCTGCATACAGACTTCCCAGATCACAGCACATTCATACCTGGTTTTAAACATATTCAGGCAGAGAGAGATTCGACTCTCGGTAGAAAAAAGGTGGTTGCTACGCGTGTGAATGAGAGATGCAATCCCAGACATGTTACTGTGAAGGAACGTCTTTGCTCACTGATATTGAACTTTTAAGCTGCGAGTATGCACCCATATTAAATACAGAGGGAATTGTCCTCTGGCATTTAAAATTGGTGCTTTCATTCCCCGACAGCTGACCCAACGGTAGCATGTGACGTCATACACGCCACTGTTGCTAGATTACAGTGCGAAATCCCAGAGGCATTTGCGACTATAACTGGTGACTTTAATCATTTGATCTTCTATATGCTACAATGCTCTTTTATATGCTACACATATAATGTATGTGCTAGTTCAAATATTTATCCACAAAGCACAATTAAGCACAAAATGCTGTACATCATGCTGTACAATCCTAAAGTAGCTTCAGACTTAACAGATTACAAAAACAGACAATAATAAGGATAAAATAAAATTCAAATAAAACAATAACAGATTTTATCTGTTTGATTCTCATTAAACCTTTTGAAAAAAAGAAAGAAAATTTAATGACATGCATGTTTTGACATCCTATAGACATTCCAACATTGGTGTTAAATTGATGGTACTGTATGACTCTGTTCCAATAGATAGATAAATAGAAGAATCCTCTGCATTACAATGAAAGTACCTTCAAATATCTCTTAATAATGTTTCAAAACAGAAGTAAGTGAAGGTGAGTAAAAATACATAATGAAAACAGAGACTTTTTTTTCAAAAGATGGGTTAAAGATATTTTTAAAAAATCCACTGCAAATCTGTTGGCAATCTTTCATGAGGTTAGGCAGTCCTGCCTTCTGTATTATGAATGGTCGCAGGGATTTGATCTCACCTATAATTACTTAAAAACCTAAAGGTGGGATTTAGAATGTTTGTTAGATTTAGATTTAGTTTTAGTACAGTTAATTCTCAGTGCCAGTTTTGGTATGAAACATGTAAGATTGTTTTGTTTTTCCCCTGGGAAATCCTGCCCGCATACAGTATAATTGCATTTCTTAATCAAAAAAGAAAGGTTAAATTTGCTTTGGAGAATAAAAATTGGACTTTAGAGCAATTAAAAAAAGGTTATGTGGTCTGATGTTTTTAAATTGACCCTAGGGGAGAATACTGGTTGCATCAAGGTGAGAAAGGAAGTGCAATAGGTTATGCACTGAGAACCAGTCAGGTTCTATTTCCTGTTGGCACAGCCATATTCCAGGACTCGTATTGTAAAAGAGTGATTTATTCTCAAAGATTCTGAAAAGCAAAGGGTGACTGAATTAAATCTTAGAGTGTGTGATTTTTGTTGTTGTTGTTTGTTTTAATGACTCAGAATGGCTTAGATATAGCATGATTATCATTAAGGTCACACATTTCTCCACCAACAGCATATGCAATGGAAGCCATTGAACAGTGTCCCATATTGAGAAAACTTCATATGAAGGAATAATAAAACTGACACTGAGCCAATGGTCTTTTCTCTCTCACGTTGCGGAATTGTGGGTAATCGACTTCCATTCTTGGTCTCATTGCACGTCTCTCACTCATAGTCATCATCCATGTGTGTACTGTTTACTATAACACTGTGGCCATGTGTGTGTGCATAAAGCTCCTACCTTCTCTCACCTTCACGCACACACACACACACACACACACACACACACACACACACACTCTAACAGAACCACTGCTCTGTCGCAATTCTTTTCAAAGGTAAAGTGCAGGTTAATTTGTTTTATTTTTTACTTTACAGCAGTGTAATCTTTACAGATTAGTGTGTGTGTGCGCACTTGAGTGTCATTAGACAGGCTCCTTGTTAAGTTTCCAGATAAAGCAATGTTCTCTTTCAAAAGCTACACTCGATGCTGCATGAAAACTCTATGGGAACATCTCTTTGTTGCCCGGTTGTGAAGCCTGTGCATGCCAAAACCGCCGAATACCTTCGACTTATAACCTCTGCCAGGCATGACGTCACCGAATAAGGTGCACCTGCAGGTTATAAATATGAGTGAACCGGAAACATCCTCAGATCTTTTTGTCTTCAGGACCGCTTTTTGTTTGCGTGTGCATGTGCAAGCCATAACGAAAGCGAAAATAAAAAGGAAAATAACAGCATTAACTCACCAATATGGCGGAGTTGTTTAAGGGATGCGTGCCTCCGTGCGATAGATCTCTTCCAGAGGGCGATCTTCATGAATTTTGTCTCGAGTGCTTGAGGGAAGAACACGCTCGCCTCGGGATTCAAGGAGACTGTGAGAACTGTGATCTTCTCCTTATTAAGGTACTTCGCGCGCGGCTTGCTTTCTTTAAAGAGAAACCGCGAGCCGCGGCGCATTCCTGGGGCTTGCGTGCTGATCTGGCAGAGGTGCACAAGATGGAATTTCCAATTTCTCTCTCGCTCTTGCCGGATCTTGAAGTTTTAGCTTCCACTTCATAAGCGCGCTCCGGCGCCTCTTGTGAAGGAGCGGAGTAATCCTCCTCTCCCGCTTCCATGGAAGTAGCCTCTTCACAACGCTCCTCCAGTACTGACAGAGCTTTTGAGGAATTATTAGAGGTTATAACGCGTGCGGTAGAGCGATTGCATATCGACTGGCCGCAGCAGCGAGATTCCCCCAAGCATTCGAGATTGAACGACAGGTTTCTGTCGGGTGGCCGGGGGGAGTAGCCTCAACGTCTCTCCCTCCCCTTCTTTGGTGACATCCATGATGAATTAACTCTTTCATGGAGCAAGCCGTATTCATTGCGTGTTTTGTGCCTTCGACTTATTCGAATATCATTGATGCGAAAGCACGCGGTTATATGATGATGCCCCAGATAGAAGAGACGCTTGCGGGCTATCTCTCTCCTGGAACATCATCCTCCCTGAAAAAGCCTACTCTCCCCTCCAAGCTGTGCAGATTGACATCTGCTTTGGTGAGTAAAGCTTTTCAGGCAGCAGGACAGGCTGATGCTTCACTGCACACCATGGCGTTTTGCAGGCTTACAAGGCTGACCTGCTGAAGGACCTGAGCACCGGCGGGGTTATTGATGACAGGGCGTTTGCAGAGCTGCGCCAAGCCACAGACCTGTCTCTCTGTGCAACCAAGCAGACAGCCCGTGCTGTGGGCTGTTCTATGGCTGCCATGGTATCCAGCATCTGTGGCTGAACCTCACGGGCATCAAGGATAAGGATCGTGCTGTCCTCCTCGATGCCCCCTTCTCGCCTTCCGGCCTTTTTGGCGACGCTGTTAATTCCTTCGCCACTAGGTTTCGGGAGGCGAAGCTATATGAACAGGCCTTTGGGAGGTTCCTTCCCCGCTGTGCTCAAGAACCGGGACCGTAGGCCACCCGGCCCCGGCTAGGTCTGGCCCCTATCAGGCGTGAGGTGCAGAAGGAGAGCGTGACCAGCCGTGCACCCCCCCCCCGTAAAGACTGGGGTGGGGCTTGCTGCTCTTCTTAAAAATCTGCTTCGAAAAGACTGGATCTGAGGAGCTTCCTCTCTTCAAAGAAGAAGCTCTGAGGTTTGTGCCTGAGGGGCGCCTGGATTTTCATCACAAAACAGTGCCTCCTCCCTGGCACTCCCAGGAGGCCGGTGTTCAATCCCTGCCACCACTGGTGTTTTGGGGAGCGCCAGTCTCCAATGAAAGGTTGGGTGTTCAGGCATCTCCTGCCACACTTCATCTCCCAACACCTAGGGTTAGGGTTAGGGTTAGGGTTAGCCTCCCAGACAGAGAGTCGGGCTACTACAGTCGGTACGTTTTGGTGCCCAAAAGAGGGGGAGGGTTGCGTCCGATCTTGGATCCTTGCGGCTTGGACCGCTATCTCAGGAAATCCAAATTCAAAATGTTGACTGTCAAAATGATTGTTTCTCAAATCCAACTAGAGGATTGGTTCATGACAATCGATCTCAAGGACGCATATTTCCATATAGAAATATTGCCACAGCACAGGAAGTTCCTGAGGTTCGCTTTTGKGRGCRAAGCTTACCAGTATTGGGTCCTTCCATTTGGCCTAGCTCTGTCACCCTGCACATATACAAAATGCATGGATGCATTTCTGGCTCCTTTATGACTCCAGGGCATCCGTATTTTGAATTACATAAACGACTACCTGGTTCTGGCCCAGTCTCAGGAGCTAGCGCTTCGACATCGGGATGTCGTCCTAGCCTGTCTTCATTCTTTAGGATTGAGACTCAACGCCACAAAAAGCGTTCTCCTTCCTATTCAGAGGACAACATATTTGGGTGTCACATGGGATTCGGTCACAATGCGGGCACAGGTGTCTCCTGCTCGTGTCGAATCCATTCTCAACACCCTGAAGAAAATCAAGCTAGGCCAGAAAATCACTGTTCATCACTTTCAGAAATCTTTAGGCCTCATGGCAGCTGCGTCCACGGTGATACTTTTGGGCCTTCTGCACATGAGAGCGTTTCAGCTGTGGCTAAGAGCCAGGGGATTTCATTCAAGGGTAATAAGGGTTACGCGCCAGGGGTTTTGTACCCTTTCTATGTGATTCAAACCCCGGTTTCTGACTTTGGGTGCCACTCTAGGTCCATCTTGTTGTCGCAAGATGCTAACAACAGACGCTCCCCTCACGGGCTGGGGTGTGGTTTTGAATGGCCGTCCAGCACAAGGGAGCTGGAGAGGTCATCTTCTCGCGTGGCACATCTCATACATAAATCGCCAGGGTAGACTGTGCTCGCGCCACTTGAACAAGCTAGCGCACCAGGTTCTGCTTTGGGCACAGGACAAGTTCCTGTCCCTCAGGGCGATTTACATTCCAGGGCATATGAATGTAGGATCAGACTTGCTATCCAGACAAGCTGTAAAACATGGGGAATGGAAACTCCACCCCAAGGTAGTCAGTCAAATCTGGGAAAGATTTTACGTAGCAGAGGTGGACCTCTTTGTCTCACAGGAGGCAGCACAATGCCCCCTTTACTACTCTCTGACTCCTCCAGCTCCCCTGGGTCTGGACGCAATGGCCCACACGTGGCCCAGATTACGCCTTTATGCGTTTCCACCTATAGTTCTGCTCCCAGGAGTCCTGGCGAGGGTCCGTCAACAGGGCTTGCGCCTCTTATTGATAGCGCCCCATTGGCTGACCAGAGTGTGGTTCTCGGATCTAATATCTCTCCTCGACGGCTCACCCTGGGTGATTCCAGTGAGGAGGGATCTTCTGTCTCAGGCGCAGGGGACAATACTTCATCCCCGGCCCAAGCTCTGGAACCTTCACGTTTGGCCCCTGAACGGGACCAACTAAGACATGCTGGGCTTTCAGCCAGTGTAATTGAAACCATTTTAAGTGCCAGGGCTCCCTCCACTAGAAGAACTTATGCCCTCAAATGGAGTGTATTTGAAAATTGGTGCATGGCAAGATATGTAGACCCAGTTCACTGCCAGATTGTTTCAGTGCTGGAGTTTCTGCAAGAAAAGTTGTCCTCGGGCTTATGCGCTAGTACGCTCAGAACGTACATAGCCGCTATTTCAGCCACCCACTAGAGCGACGGTCCCTTCATGGGACTTAACTATTGTACTCGAAGGCCTGGCCGACACCCCCTTCGAACCACTAGAGTCAGCGCCTGTCAGGCTTCTGTCTCTTAAGATGGTTTTTCTTATGGCTATTACTTCTAAAGCTATTCTGCATCCTCACCCGAACTATCTTCCCAAGGTTCTATTCTCGACCATGCACCCAGTTGTTCTCGAGGTTTTCTGTCCTCCGCCTTTCACAGCTCCGGAGCAGGAAAGACTTCACTTACTGCGTCCAGTACGTGCTCTTCGGATCTACGTCCACCGCACTAGCCAGTGGCGTAAGTCAGAGCAGTTCTTTATTTGCCATGGGGGTCTGCCACTAGACAGGCTCTGTCACACTGGGTGAGAGATGCCATTGCCCTAGCCTATGAGGTGCGTGGTCACACTTCGCCTCTGGGAATCAGGGCTCACTCAACCAGGGGGATTCCCTCTTCGATTGCCTTGGCAAGAGGTGTTCCCCTGCAGCAGGTGTGTGATGCGGCGGGCTGGTCCTCTCCACACACGTTTGTTAGATTTTATAGTCTGGATGTCAATGCTACTCCGGGTTCGTGGATCCTTGAGTCAGCATCCCAGAGCTAGGTCTGAGACCTCCTCGGCTTGTGCGCACACGCTACACAACCTGGGGGTTTCAGACACTTGCAGTGCGGCGACGTTGGTATTTCTTGTTCCCATAACGTTTTCACGCAGCATCAAGTGTAGCTTTTGAAAGGGAACGTCTTGGGTTACTTGGCTGTAACCCTGTTCCCTGATAAAGAGGGAATGAGATGCTGCGTTCCGATGCCGCACTGCTGGCGTGCCTGGACGTCCTTCAGACAAAATTGACCTGAGGATGTTTCCGGTTCACTCCTATTTATAACCTGCAGGTGCACCTTATTCGGTGACGTCATGCCTGGCAGAGGTTATAAGCTGAAGGTATTCGGCGGTTTTGGCATGCACAGGCTTCACAACCGGGCAACAAAGAGATGTTCCTATAGCGTTTTCACGCAGCATCTCGTTCCCGCTTTATCAGGGAACAGGGTTACAGCCAAGTAACCCGAGACGTTCTGTTTTCACAAAGTAGCACCCACAAATAAGAGAGGAGGGAGGTTAACTCTGGAAGACAGGAGGAGAAGGGAGTCATTCCTCCTCTCGTCTTACTTTAGCCTTTAGCTTCACACACATGCACGCACATACACCACACATACGCGCACAAACACACATACACCATGCACAAAAAAAAAAGCAAAGCAAAACTTTTTTTGCAGGTGAATGTTTTATTTTTTCTTTATATTTTGTATTACTGTAATTATTTTTATATATTTATTTGATCACATTGTTACACCTGTATAAAATCAAGCACTGAGTCGTGCAGACAGCCTCTGTAAACATTTGTGAAAGAATTGATCGAGCTCAGTGAAATCCAGCATGGCTACGTGATAGGATGCTACCTATGCAATAAACCCAGTCGTGAAATTTACAACAAAGTGGAATAGACTGACAATGACACCAACACAGTCATGAAGTGGTAGGCCATGTAAAATCACAGAGCGAAGTCAGCATAGTGCACAGAGGTCACCAACTTTCTGTAGCATCAATAGCTACAGACCTCCAAACAGCAGCTAAGCATCTCCATCCAAGCCTTACATCACCATGTGCAATGCAAAGCATCCGATGCATTCATGTAAAGCACACCTCTTGACTCTAGAGCAGTAGGCAATTTCCTTGGTTGTTGCAAGGAAAAAGTACTTATCTTATTTGAGAGTCACGACCACAACCTGATAGGACACCTTTGGGATGAATTAGAGAAGAGACTGCAAGTAACGCCTTCTTGTCCAACAGCAGAATCTGTCCTTGATCTTTTGGAACAAAAAGTTCCATGAACACACTCCTAAACCTTGTGGTAAGCCTTCCCAGAAGTTGTGACATTTGTAATTGAGAACAAAGCCCCCTTCTCACATACACAGGCACTATGAATATTTTTGGTTGTGGATTGAATCATTGACGTTTCCATTATTTCTTCTGGGGAAATTGTCATGTAAATAACTAGAACATTGTATTAATAGTTGTTTGCATGCAAGGATATTGTTTGTCAATATCCTTTTTGAAAATGTTTTTGTCATTTTAATGCAATGTTATATGTTTCATTCACAGTATAGAGGATTACCAAAAATCCCAGAATTGTATTTTTATGCACTTTTTTATGCACGGTTGTCAGTAAATACCAGTCTTATATAATTCAGCATAAGAGAGTTAGTTGTAAGAGAGAAAATATGTAAAAGCTTAAACTAGAAACTGTCATGCTTGTAATGGCACAGAGGTAAAGACTCTTTAAGATGTTTTTAATAATAAAGAAATAAAACATAAACAAACATACTCAACATAAGAACAAACCAAACAAGAGTCTATACAAACTAACAAACTAACCAGCATTTCAAAAGTACTATTCCAACAGATGCAAGACAACGGAAACAGAACTTAAACAGCAATATATAATCAAACTGATGAGCTACCTCGGTTTAGGTGAGTGTTTCCATCACCTGACCGAGGTGCATCCTGGGAAATGAAGTTTACTTTAAACAAAAAAACTACAACAAAAGCACAAGAGTCTCTGGGCTCTAGGTGCCCTCTAGGGGTTAACCCTTACAGAAACCTGTTGAACCAAAATGATAAATAACTTAGGGGGAAAAGTTTCAATTTAATATTTCATGATGTTATATATGTTTTGTGTTTATAAAATCTATATCTCTAAATGAATTCACTATTGTCAGCTATTTTCATTGTTCTTGTTCTACATCAGAGTTATTTATTTTCATGACACCGCCAGAAGACATGGGAACCCCCTGCAAAATAAAGATCTAACAATGATCTAACAAAACAGCACAACGATCAATAAACATTTTCATTGTAACATTGATGATATTTAAAACAACACGCACAAACTGTGTAAGAATTTTGGCTTACTCGTATGCTAGACAGTTAGGCTAAATTATGCCAGAGCGTGGGAAAAACACTTTAGTGTATTACAAATATACTGCACTTTTTCAATAGTACATTGCAAATATACTAATAAAAAGTTGTACCACCTGTTAATATATAAAAATATACTAACATCATGCTTTTACCAATTTTTGGAATATATATTATAGAAAMATATACTTTAAGTGAAGGATCAGTTTAATTTCCAAAGTACACTTATTTAAAGTTTGTTTTTCTATTTATTTTTGCCATATATTTAAAACATATACTTGAAATAATCATTGTAATGATGTACAGGAAGTATACAGTACATTAGAGACCAAATTTCAATATATGGTAGTCTCAGTATATTTTCAGTTAAATTTGATGTACAGTTTCATATGTACTGTGGTGTAAATTCTGAAAAAAAATATAAAGACAAGTAATTCACACACTGGTTAAGAGCAAAGTAACAAAGGTTTCATTTCATCAAACATCACACAGTTGCAGCATGGAGAAAAGTCTTTCTCTCAGCTGACCTATTTTATACACAAACATTGCTAGTAACATAATCATTTTCTACATTCAAACTCACAAATCTTTATCTAACCCAGACCAGATGTCCATACCTTATCATTTTTTTCAAGGACTACAATCAGGTTGTTTCTGTGCTATTCTCGTCCTTGTCTTTTTATGCTTCGGCAAACGTTTAAAGCTTCTTTAGTCTACGCGGCACAGTTACAAATTAATACATAATTAAAATGTGATTTTTCCATTACAGTACTTATTTATCATTATACTTCACTGTATACTGCACAACTCTCTCATGCTTTCAGATTCATTTTGCATGCTAAATCTTTCCCACGCATGCTCTCAAACTCGTTTTGGTGTGCTGAAACTCACTTTTGCGCATTTGAATTCTGTCTCTTCTGTGCATGTAATATCATAAAACTACACGTGCACGAACAGCAGCAGGATTAGAACTCCACTATTCCAGCGAACGAGAGACTAGAGCAGGCGCAATATCAGACAATCAGAAACTGGAGGTGGGCACATTAGGCCTGTCTTTTTCTGATTGGCTTCCCACTTCTTGGATTCTAGTTTGAATTCACGGCTGGAAGCTGCATTATTGCGTGCGTTAGTTCAAATCCTACCATTATTATTTTATTTTCATCTGCATAATGTCAATTTTATGGTTTTTGTTAGGTAGTTTGTAATTAAGTACAGTACATAGTTTAAACTATAGAATGTATTGTCTAATATGTTGCTACTAAAGCTTATGTACTTTGCTTCTATAATGTTCTGTGGCTCTCGGCCTTTTTTCAGAGTCTCTGTTTAACACATAGAATCAACATACCAGTTTTGACCTAAGACAGTAACTGTATATTTTAATACCAATTTCTGATTTGTTCAGACATTGTTTTTGTTTATGTGTTTGTGAGTCAACCTGACAGTTTGTTGGACACAGATAAATTATAGTACTGTTTTTTTTCTTCTTCTGGTAATCATTTGCAAATTAAATCTGCCTCAAAATTAATTATTTAATTTGTTTAAAAATATATTAAATGGTCCTAAACTTCTTGAGTGTATTAATTATATTTGTATTAACCAGAAAAAGTTTTTTCTTTTAGTATCTGGAATTGGCATGCTACAGCTGCAATAAGAATACATTTATAGTATTATTATATTGTATTTGTAACACAGCAAAAAATGCTGTAAGGTACTTGTAATTACAGTATATACAATAAATATATACTTTAATTTCATTAATTACTTTGTATGTATGTTAGTGTACACACAGCCATATACAAGTGTACTAAGTGTACACCCACAGCATCTCTAAGTATACTTAAAGTTGTTCAACTTTACCACACAAATATAGTCTTATGCAAAGGTTTGGGCACCCGTTAATAAATAACAGATTTTAGTGATTTTTATTAATTGAAAAGATGTTAATACAGTCTCTTTTGGAAATGGAAGAAATGCACAATATTTTCAGCAAACAATGGTGCATAGTTATTCTTTATGCCATAAATTAAACAAATTAAAATAAGAAATAAAAACATTATTATGGCACTGTGCAAATGTTTGGGCACCCTAAGAGTTCCAGAGTCTAAGGTATTTTTTACAAGATTTCAGACCTAAATCAGCTCATTAGAACTGATGCATGGCAACAGCTATCATTAGTAAATGGCAAGCTTTACAAATACTTTTGACTCTTCAAACCTTGTGCACACATTTCTACACTCTGTGCACACACAGATACTCAACCACCAAGGGTTCCTCTAACCAGACTCTTTTGGGGCTGTGGAATGAATAATTGACGTTTTCATTATTTTTTATGGGAAGATTTGATTTGGTGTACAAGGGTTTTGGAATACCACTTTCAGAATGAATTATGCTTGTAACCCAAGGTTCCACAGTACTTAGCATACTTTTTTTTTTACTTGGGGTATTTAGTCCTCTGTTCTTTTTAATCTTTATATTAATGATCTATCTGTAAGCTGCTTTAAACTTGTAATACTGGATGCATGATTGATGCATTGACAATTATGTGAACCAGTCCAAATAGTACAGGACCTCAGCAGCTCCTAACTTTCTGCTGTAATTATGAAGCTGAATATCACATTAAATGTAATACTTGTAAGAGCGCAATTTTGCACTAAGGAGGATCAGATACTTAACTTTCCGGTTTTAAATGGGCAGGCAATGATCTTAATGTTTGTAATAAAGTAAAATATATTGGACATTTTGTTATTGATAAGCTGACTGATCATGATTATTTTTTATAGGCAGCGCTGCAAGTTGTATGCAGAGATTGTTTGCTTTGTTTAAACATACTGTACACTTCTATATACTGCACACTTGTGGACAAATGTCAAGAACGCAAACATGCAGACACTCCAGGTAGTGAACAATAATGCTTTGAAAATATTACTCAAGAGACCTGAAGGGAGTTGTGTTAACAAATAGTTTCTGATTGCAAATGTTTTCTTCAAGCAGTAAGAGAGCGTATATAACCTTGGAATATATAATATATTAAACCTTGGAATGCAAGCATAATGCATAATGCATAATGCCAGAATATCAGAATGTATTGATATATAGTATATATTATATATTATAGATATATCAAAGCACTCATATATAAAAGCGACTTTCCACATAAGAAATAATAGAAACTCAGATGTTTCGTTCCACCACCCAAAATATTCATATAAAATTGATAAATACAAAATATAAAGTAAAAATAAAACCAATGTATGTGCACTTTACTTTTTAAAAAAATCATAGCTGTAGTGATTGAGACCAGAGCGAGCAGAGGGGGAGGAGGGGGCTACTGTGTAGGACGAATTTCACATACATACACCGGTAACTTTTAGTGAGATTGCATTTTCATTAAGAGATTTATCTCCCAAGATTTATCTGCTGCACTGCTTTAACCTTTTAACCTTTTTCATCCAAGGGTTGTTGTTTCAGTACACTTTGTAAAGAACAGTCACTACACTAGGACTGGATAAAATAATAAAAAATACTTTACGCCCGCACATACACACATGGCCACAGTGTTATAGTAAAAGGTATACAGTAATGACACAGGTCTCACATAGCGCAGCAATGCGCAAAAATACTTTATACAGTTCAGAACGGGTAGATCTGCAGGCTGCTACCCCGTGGAGACAATCAGCCTGTATACGCTGCACCTGGTAGCATGTCTATTTAAGGGTCCTGGTATCTGTGCACTTTGTGGTAGTTGGTCATTTAGGTAGCACCAGTAAGGTATCAGGGCTAAAAGAAAAGAAAGCAAAGACAGACAGACAGACAGACAAATGGCACATAGATTACAAGAAAGAGCCTCTGTCTTCCTAAGACACAGGTGAACGAGAGAGAGAAAGAGGACATGCATCAGTTAAGGGTGASCTCTCGGTTAAAACACAAAACTCCTTAGTAAGGGCGAAGGCCCAGAGAGGATCTTAAGTTTAATTTTTAAGTTACCAGAGCTCCGTCTGGTTTCATCTATTATTTTTATTTTGTGTTTTCTTTTGTTTCCTTTTAAGTTCTCAGTGAATAATCCCACAGCATTTCGAAATGGTAGGGTTCTATTTCATTACCACCCTCAGAACCCCTGCATTAGAGTGCTTATAAATATTATTACATCTCGTGGTGCGGCTCTCCAAACCACACCACATTACAGCGTGCGCACAGATTTTGACTATTACCCACAACCCCACAGTATGAAAGAGAAAAGAACCATTCTAGAAGAACATACTACAGTACTTGTATATTAAGACATCGCTTCTTTATCAAGTTAGGATTTATTTGAAAATTTTGTTCGTAAATGAAAAATGGTCACAGACCAAGTTACTCACAATTAAATGTTTCACGGTATTTATAGTTACACACATGCACACATTTGCATTTATTTATCTTCTATACTGCTTCTCCTGTACATGGTCATGGTGCCCTAGAGCCTCTGGAGACTCTGGGCACAAGGTGGTGTACACCCAGGGTGCCAATCTATTGCAAGGCGCACTCTCACAAACACACTCACAAAACAGGTAATTTGAGCATGCCAAATAATCTAATTTGCATGGCTTTGGACTGTTGGAGGAAATACATCAGACATCTTGAGACCATGCAAATTCCATGCTTACAGACATACATATTTTATAGAAATACTTCATTGTACATAAGCAAACTATGTTAGAAGCATATGTATTATATACAGTACAGTATATAATGACAGTATATACTGTAAATCTCTACAGATACAAACATACCTTTGAAAGGTTTTGCTAATTACGAATTTCCCTAAACCTTCTACAATGCACGAATACATGATGTTTGCAAATCCAGTAAACATATGCTATTATGCTTTGCATAGGATATATTTGTATTAAAGAAATAAAGGTCTGTAAAGAAATAAGGCCTCCCACAAATTACCTTATTTAATACATTGACTTTCTCAGCAATGGAGAACCATGTGACAATGTAAAAGACTTACCACAAGATGGCAGCAATAGACCAAATGTAACATTATTTCACATACTCTTATATTATCCTGTATAGATATGTGTGTTTCAATCATACTTTTGCTACTTTGGTACAAAATCAAATCTGGACCTTGGGGAATCTGAAACCGAGCCTTAGGGAGCATCAGTATATTTTAAGTAGCAGTGTAAATGTGCTTTTTAAACATTTATTTAAAACATGTGTCCTATTGGCTGTTATAATAACCTCTAATCTTCTGAGGAGACTTTCCACGTGATCTTGGAATGTGGTTGTGGCCATTAAGCAACAAGCAAGGAGGCCTGGGATGTGACTCAGATTCCAGGTTATCCCAGTGTGGGATTGATGCCATGGCTTTGTGCACACCCCTTGCATTCTTCCATGGCAAGCATAGCAAACGTTTAAACACTGTCATGCTTGGACCTATATGTCTGGACCTGTTAGTTTCAGTAAAATAAAATTGTGATGGTCCTAGATTCATATAAAATTGTGTTGTTTCAACTTTGTTAGGAAAAGATCTATATATGTTTTGGACAGTAACTTAAATAAATAAGTATCATATGGTAGAAATATGTATAAATGTACATTAACGTCAGACAAGAAACATTACTCTATCACTTTCACTTTATTATACCTTAATTTATTAGGAGGAACATTTGAATATATTAGAGGTTTATTTTTTGCATGATTTTATAAATGCTCTAAAAGGGCTAAAAACAACTGAAAATAACACAACGATAAAAATAAAAATATTAATTATTATTTCACCTTGATGCATGTGTACTGTATGTCATTGTTAAAGGCGTAAAAAAAAAAAAAAAACTCTAGTTGACAATTTATGTTGAAATAACATAGAATACTCCTCAAGTTATTCTGTATGGGATTAATARTTTATATACAATCATAATAGTAATCAAGTTAGCTCATTTGTAACATATTTCACGATTTTACTTTTTCAGCATGTTGTTGTTGATTTTAATTTTAGAACAAATTGATGTGCTTCTTGTGAAATTTACATGAAAGTAAACTAGTTTTGTTATAAAAGGCTGCATTTATTTACTACAGTTTTGTAAGTACAGTTCTGTTACTAGAGAGGAAGGAAGAAATGGAAGGAAGGAAAGAGAATATGAAGGAAGGAAGGAAAAAAGGAAGAAAGAAATTAAGCAAGAACCTTCTCTACTGCTTATTTTAACAATCATGTTGTAAAAGAGTGTTTACATATGGGAACAAACAAAGGTTTTTTGTTTTCAGGTAAATTTAACACACSTTTAACATTTAAGCATAAAATCTAAATCATTAAATTGATTTACAATGGCGGGCTCCAGACTGGAATTAAAACCTGTAGACGCATTGGTCTTTTGCAGATATATTTAAATACATCTATACTATACAATCTTTTGAAATTTGAGGACTGAACATAGAAAGCACAAATATGTATGATATCACTTTGACAAAGTATGCACTTTGGAAACCATAGCGGTTTTCTTTTTTAACATTTTTATTATAAAGGCTTTGAAATCCTTTGTGTTCAAGACATAGATGAGGGGATTTAACATGGGTGGAATTGTTTTTGAAAGTGAAGTATTGATTATCCTAGCATTAGGATGGAGAGAGAAAGTTAGAGCAGCAAGGTATGTACTTAATACAGGAAGAAAAAATATACCTACTACTAATAGATGAGAGACACAAGTTTTTAGTGCTTTTAGACGACTCTCCCATGTTGTGACCTTAGTTAATGTCAAGAGAATGCCTAAGTATGACAAGACTATAGCAATAAATGGTGCATAAAGGTATATTGCAGTACCTAATTTTGCCATGAAATAATTGATGCTGTTGTCATTACATGCAATAGTATAAACTGGTCCATGGTCACAAAAAAAGCTTTTTATCTCCTTAGTTTTGCAGAATGAAAGTCGTGTAATTAAAACCACCGTTGTGCCAATTACAACAACATTAAATATCCATATTGTTGTTAAAGTTGCAAGCATAAAGGAAGAACTTACAATAGCATRGTATCTCAAGGGTAAGCAAATGGCAATAAAGCGATCATATGCCAATGCAACAAGAGTTAGAGACTGTCCACTAGAAAATAAAAAGGTAAAAAACATGTTGATCAAACAAGCATCATACGATATGTACTGTGAATCATAAAAGAATGTCTTCACAAGGCAAGGGWTCAGTGCATTTGTTTCACCAAAGTCTGACAGAGCCAAATTAAAGATTCCCATGTATTTAGGAGTATGAAGTGAATGGTCAACTAATATCATAAAAAGAACAATTGAGTTCCCACAAAGTGATACAACATAAATAAAAATTAGGAAAACAAAGTAATATTGGCTGAAAGGTATTCCAGAAAATCCACTTATGAAAAAGTACTCTGGACGCACAAATGATGCATTTTGTAATAAACTAGAATTCAAAGCATTCATGTTGAAGGTTTTGTTCATGTTTTTTCAGATTAAAAGGACATGAACAATAACAACAATAATAACAACAAGAAACAAGTACAACAAGTACAACAATAATAAGCATGCACATGGAGCATAACCTGATTTGTATAAATTTAAAGTATACAGTTCTAACAGCACAGTAAAAAAATATCCATCTAGATTTACAACACATACGAACAGGGCAGCTACAGTTAAAATAGCATATTAATAATTAAATTATCATTGTTCCTCTTTAGTTCCATTTTATAACTTCTTGTACTGTAGCTTTGACTTATATGCATGCATTATATTGGCAATGTTGGACCATTTTTTTCTCACGTGATAGCTCAGACAGTGATGTAAATACAAACCAATTGAATAGTTTTCTTATTTCTCTGTGCAGGGAAACAGGTGCAGGGCAAATGCCAAACATGCAACTTTCTTTTTACAAATACAAAAATTGCAAACACGTAAGAACAGCAAAAATTGTTATCTGAGCAAATGTAAATATCTTGAAATGTTATTTAATATTTCTGTAAGGGTCCACCCCTAGAGGGCACTGTGTATACGTTTTTGTTTTTCTGTAGTTTTTGCTAGTCGACTCAGTTTCCTAGAAGCCATCTCAGTCAGGTGATGACAGAACTCACCTGAAACGAAGTGGCTCATTAGTATTGTGATAAATAGCTGGTTGTTCTGGGAAACTGGGTTGAGCATTAATACTGTCAGTGGGCATTTGTTTTGATTTGGTTTTGTTTTTGATTGTGTTTTATTTTACTTTGGTTTGTTTATATTGGGCTCTATATATGGTCTCGTTATCAGTGTAATGTGTAAGTGTACTTTTTAGTTTATTCTGTCTGTGATGTGAATACTGTGCTGTGTGGTTCTTGTGTTTCCTTTTGTCTTGTGTGTTCAGTGTTTCTCCCCTGGTCCAAGGTTCCTTCTCTCGCCTCCAGTGTGTTCCCCTCTCGCCTCCAGTGTGTTCCCCGTATCTCCTGTATGTGCCCTTAGCCTCCAGTGTGTTCCCCTTAGTATCATGTATGTTCCCATAGCCTTTAGTAAGCTCCAGTAAGTGCCCGTAGCCTCCAGGGACTCTCCCTAGCCTCTAGTGTGTCGCCCCTTTAGCCTCTAGTGTGTCGCCCCTTTAGCCTCTAGTGTGTCGCCCCTTTAGCCTCTAGTGTCGCCCCTTTAGCCTCTAGTGTAGCTCAATTTTTTTTTCTCAAGCGGAGCAAAAGTTTTTATTAGAGGGTTATGGAGAATTTCAAACTTTAATAAAGATAATTTAAAATAACAGTAATTATTAAATAAATGAGTGCTGCCTGTGTTACATGTTTTTTTTTATATATATATATATA
>QMIH01000737.1:23800-47864 GCA_003987875.1 Clarias batrachus
TATATTAGTGTGTGTATACATTCAAATCCCATTTGTATTAATTTAAAATTAGCTGAATAAATTTTATATTTTAAGTAATCATACGTACCGTCACCTCAAAGTTCCACCAACTTAAATCTAAAGAGCTCTGGTAGCTCAGTGGTAGGTGTCTCGCCTGCCATGCGAAAGACCTGGGTTCGGTTCCTGCGCTGGATTGAATTCTCTTTATTTTCAACAAATTTAAATATTGATAGTTCTGTTTACTTAAAATTGGAAACATCATTACTTAAAAAAAATGATGTAACTTATTACCTCAAATATTTTGAGTTTTGCCAACTTAATCGGGTTTACAGTGTAAAAGTGATGTACAAGAAGTATAGTAAGAAGTATATTGTCATGCTGTGCTAAAGGATCCTCTCTATCACGCAATACACRAGGAATTTGAAAAACTCTGCGTATAATCCTCACACCTTCAGTAACCAGTTGCTCTCTCATAAACGGACAAGACATGGCTGCAACAGATTTGAGAAAATGACCTCCACTTATATAGACGCAATCGGGGGATAAAATGTTACATATGATTAGACACACACGGAGATTAACACACAAATGATGACCACAGACACACACACATGTATACATATTCTGTATGTATGTTTAAATACATCCATACATATATTCATGCGTGGGGAGATTTTTTTTCCCCACGTGAGTCAGTCCGTGTCAGTCACTCATCATCTATACCGCTTAATCCTGTATTCAGGGTCACGGGGGGCCTAGATCCTATCCCAGGAGACTTAGGGCACATGGCAGGGTACACCCTGGACAGGGTGCCAATCCATCACATGGCACAGACACACACACACTCACTCACTCATACACTACGGGCAATTTGGGAACGCCAATTAGCATGACCTACATGTCTTTGGACTGTGAGAGGAAACCGGAGTACCCGGAGGAAACCCACCAAGCACGGGGAGAACATGCAAACCCCATACACACAGAGACGGGAATCAAGCCTGGCCGGGGATCGAACCCGGACCCTGGAGGTACAAGGCGACAGTGCTAACCGCCGCCGATGCCATCAATTCAATTAATTCCAATTCAATTCAATTCATAAAGTGCTTTTAACAGGTTTTGTAATCATATTTGAGGTCATTGTCTCAAATCAGCTCTCAGCCGTATCAATTATATGAAAAATAACGTGTCTACCAGCCCACGATTATTTTCTGTTCAAATTTAAAGATGCACAACCATGTCCAAAAAGACAAAGTACAACAAAGTATACAAAATGTATAATTTTTAATAAAGTTAGTGTAAAACAATATTGTCTCCAATGCTGAAGCAAACATGATTTTGTTTTTGTTTTAGTCTACTCGCTGAATACAACGTGACAACGTTATTTCCAGCCATCGTCAAATAATGGTTGAAATGCTGGACACAAAACAGCAAAAGAACAGCAAAAATCATTGTTTTTTTTATATATAAAAAGCCAGAAGCACTTCGTGTGCATATAATAATATTTACAAAAAATATACAGATATTTTATTCATTCATGTCTTCAGATGGTGCTACACATTTTTATATTTTAACAAAGATATGTTGGCATGTTTACAAATCAGGACATTTGCATAGTTAACACTATCAGATAGCGTAGGCCCCCCTGATGCTTATTCTCCATCCTATCCATCCTTGTCATGCCCAAAGAGAACCTCAACATCTTCATCTCCGCTACCTCCAGCTCTGCCTCCTGTCTTTTCTTCAGTGCCAGTGTCTCTAAGCCATAGAGCATGGCTYGTCTCACCGCTGTCTTGTACATCTTTCCTTTCATTCTTTCTGATACTCTTTTATCACACAACACACTTTTCTCCACCCTTCCAACCTACCTGTACCGACCTCTTCACCTCATTTCCACACCCACTATTACTCTGGACCGTTGACCACTTACTTAAAGTCCTGCACCTTCTTTATCTCCATGTAGCCTCACCATTCCACTTGGGTCCCTCTCATTCACATACATGTATTTTGTCTTGCTGCGGCTAACCTTCATTCCCCTACTTTCCAGAACATACCTCCACCTCTCCAAATTTGACTCCACCTGTTCCCTGCTCTCGCTACAAAACACAAGGTGATCCGCAAACCTACTAGTAGCTAACCCTACTAGCGGCTAGAGCAGGGGTCTCAAACTCAGTTCCTGGAGGGCCGCAGCCCTACAGAGTTTTGTTCCAACCCTGCTCCAACATACATACCATGTAGTTTTCAAATAAGCCTTAATGACCTGTTGAGTTGGATCAGGTGTTTTTAATCATGGTTGGAACAAAACTCTGTAGGGCTGCGGCCCTCCAGGAACTGAGTTTGAGACCCCTGGGCTAGAGCCTACTAATCCACACTAGCGGCTAAACCTACTAGAGACTAAAGCCACTAGCGGCCAATCCAACTAGAGGCTAAACCTACTAGTGGCTAACCCTACTAGCGGCTAGAGCCTACTAGTGGCTAAACCTACTAGTGGCTAAGCACTCATGTGGCTAAACATACAAGATCCTAAACATACAAGGACCTCAATAGGAGGAAGACAAATACTGGCGACACACAGAACAGTACTTACACATGAGGAGATACAAACTAACTATAACATTTAACAAGACAGCTCCATGAATCCACATGCCAAATAAACATAAACATAACAAAACTAGAGCCTTTCTTTATACAGAGGTTAAAGAACACAACTTAAACTAAAACAAACCATAACAAACCAAAACAAATGCCCACATGACATCACTTGACCCAGTTTCTGGGTCAAGTGATGCTTTTTGTAACATTTCTAATGAGATCACCTGATCGAAGTGCCTTCTGGGAAACTGAGTCTACAAACAAAAACTACAAAACAAAACTTATCGGGCAAACAGTGCCCTCTAGGGGTGAACCCTTAGATACTCATTCCACCTCATTCCTAACAAACTCTTTTCCTATCTACGCCATGGTAAAAACAATTTGAACCATAATCCTAAGCTTCTAGTCTTGCTATCTTTCCACCTCATGGACACACAGTATGTCCACCTTCTTTCTCTGCATCATGTCACCCAACTCTCTTGTCTTCCCTGTCATAGTACCAACATTCAAAGTCCCTACACCCTGTAGGTTAACAGCACTGGCGTCATTGTTAACCCGGGCCGCGACCGATCCGGTATGGAAATGATATTTGTGATTCGCATCATTGATTTGGCAAATGTTTTACGTCGGATGCCTTTCCTGACACAACCCTCTGCATTTATTCTAGACTTGGCATAAGAAGACACTGGATTGTGCCCCCTGTGGTTGCATAAAAATGTACCCATTTTAATACTGTAGCTATTCATTTTAACTATTTAAACCATTAAACGATTTATTTTTCTTTATTATTGTTTTATTAAAAATAAAACAATAATATGGTTTTATTAAAATAAAACAATATTATTGTTTTATTAAAAATAAACAATAAATATTATTGATTAAATGTGGCCTGGAAAAAACAGTTGTCCTCAAAAATTCAACAGATGAGGGCTCATGTCAATCAATTTGATATACAGCATGCTGGAGAAACTCATAGGTGGTAAGACACTTCTTTGTGTAGTTCAAAGATAAGAAAACCTTTAAAACCAACATCGACCAAAGAATATGGAATGCAGAGTATAGTATGCATCACAACAAAAATGACTCACTACATCTCATTTGACCCAACATGAGCAACCTAACAGTGTGTTTACAGTACCCRAAATGACCTAGAATTCTGACCCAACAGGAACAACTCAACAATGTGTTTAAAGTACCCGAAATAACCCAGAATTTTGACCCAGCATAAACAACCCAACAATGTGTTTACAGAAACAACACAAAAGTTTCTAAAATTTAATTTTACCAGTTTATTCTTTGTACAAATAAAATTGTCAACTAGTGAAATTGATCATCTGTCTAAAGAACATTTAACATACAGTAAATGTTTGTTGTATAAGGTACTCAGATGTGGAAATTACCATCMCTGTAGTATTTCTTTGATACAAAATATTGTTATTACTTTTTTATGACTTTTACATTTTTTAAGAGTTTTTTTTTTTAAGCTTTAATTATATTTTAAAACTCACTTTGTGCCACTTGGCAATCATTTTACTAATGACTTTGATATGTGACTGATTTATTTTAGCCACTGTCGTTTTGACACGATGATGAGCATGGCGTTGATAGGCATTCCCGTTGACTACCTACTGTAGCTTCTAACACAAGGCAAACTCCCAAATCACCCTCTAACCCATGAGCAGCGACACTACTTGTTGTGTGAAGCATTGAATTCAACACAAGAACAGTTAGCCAGCTAAGGCTTTTTTTTTTTTAAAGAGAATAATTGGACTTTGAGTGAACTTATAGGACTAGCTGTCCACCACCACAAATTAAKTATTCTCTTACCCTTCTGGCTAAATRATGCTGGTAAGAATTTGAACCTTTTTTCAATTATTTATACTCAAAAATGTTAATTTTTTTAGGTCTGGCCCATACTGGACTGAAAAAAAAAAAAAAAGAAAAACATTTGATAACTTTCAAGAACCCTGCACATGCAGTACTGCGGAACTCAAGGTGGAAAGCATTAAAATGTATGGTAATACTTTTTTTCTTTTAAGCATTTTCAGTATAAAGCCTTAGAATTCCTTTGTGTTCAAGAAATTAAAAGTGTGCTGTAACATTAGTGAAAGGTTTATTGATAGTGAAACATTCATTATCCTATCATTAGGATGGGGACGGATGTAATAAACATACATCATACAGCAATGAAACATGTACACAAGTTTTAAAAGTTTCTATGCATTAGTATGAAATTGGAAATCATTGGTACATATGGGCATTTACGTTGGTGTAATTAGTAATTATAATCAAATGTAAAATTGCCCCACATATAAACAATTACCTCATTGGTTTTAAAGAATGAAAGTTAAACCTAATGTATCAATTTTGAAAATACAATTAGCCAAAATAGAAGGGGTTATTTACAATAACATGGTATCTCAGGTGTAGCTTAATGGATAAAAAAAAAAAAAAAAAGTTTTATACCCAACGACAACAAGAGTTTGCTATCCACAAGCAAAGGAAAATGTTAAACATGCTTCATTAGACATCTTCTTTAGATCAGCTTCTTAGATATGTAGTCTTCCTTTCACTGTAACTACGTGCATTTGTTAAATCCTCTTTTAGCATGAAATTGCCCTTGTTGAAAAATGATGCCAATAATGTTTTGCAAGTTTGACCTGACCTAACACAACGCTTGAATTAATTGATTTATGGCCGAATGACCATAAATCCCCATAAACCTGTCAAAAAATATGTCCTTCCAAAAGCCTTCTCTGAAAAGTGTAGACTATTATTGCTGCACAGGGGCAAAATTAGCATAAATGCCAATGTTTTTAATATTGCGAATTTAATGGCCAGAAGTCCACATACGTTTGGCTGAATTGTATTTGAGTTATATAATATGTTAAACAAACCTAGCTTAAACCAATAATCTTGAGGTAAAAATAAAATGCTAATAGAACATATAAATTAAGTAAATAAAAATGCTGAAGTTAAATTTTTTTAGTCCTGTATTATTTATTTATTTTATCTCTATGTCCTGATACTGTACCTTTCCATGACTCTTTATTTAACCTTTGATTTTATGAGTATGCATGTTTAAATGTCAACCACTAAATACATGTGTCCATACATAGTTCGTGTGGGTGCAAGTTTTTATTCCAGCCAATTCTGATATTGAAGACTAATCTATTCTGATATTGAAGACTTATTTTGCTAAACTTGAGATATAATTTTTTCTTAACATTTTTATGATGAAGTTTCTGAATTCCCTTGTGTTTAAAACATAAATGATGGGATTAATCATGGGTGGAATTGTTAATGAGAGTGAAATATTAATTATCCTAGCATTGGGATGGAGAGAGAATATAATATCTGCAAGATATGTAATTGATACAGGAAGGAAAAATATTCCTACTACCCACAGATGACAGACACAGGTTTTGAATGCTTTAAGACGAGCCTCCCATGTTGTAATTTTAATTAAAGCCAGCAAAATTCCTAAGTATGATAAGATTATGGCAGTCAATGGTACATAAAGGTAAAGTACCACACAAAAGTTCCCCATGAAGATATTTATGCTGTTRTCATTGCAAGCAATTGTATAAATTGGCCCATGGTCACAAAAAAAGCTATTTATCTCATTAGTTTTACAGAATGAAAGTTGTGTAACTAAAACCACCATAGCGCCAAATATAATAAAATTAAATACCCATATTGCTGTTAAACATGCAAACATGAAAGAGTTATTTACAATAGCATGATATCTCAAAGGTAAGCAAATGGCAATAAAACGATCATATGCCATGGCAACAAGAGTTAAAGCCTGTCCACCTCCAAAGAAATAAATAAAAAACATGTTAGCCAAGCATGCCTCATAGGATATGTGCCGTGTATCAAAAACAAAAGTCTTCAAAAGGTTAGGAATCAGTGCATTTGCTTCACCAAATTCTGACAGAGCTAAATTAAAGATCCCCATGTATTTAGGAATATGGAGACGTTTGTCAACTAGTATCATAAAAAGCACAAGTGAGTTTCCACAAAGTGAGATAATATAGACAAACATTAAAAAAACAAAGTAATATTGACTGAAAGGTATTCCAGAAAAGCCACCGATGAAAAAGTACTCTGGACGCACAAATGAGGTATTTCGCAATAAACTAGTGTTCAAAGCAGTCATGATGAAGTAGATTTTAATGTTGGTTGAGTTTCTTTTGAGCCTGAAATGACAGATGTAATGAAGCACTGAAGTTTTAGTAGTGTAGGTTGCACTTTATTTTGCCCAGCCTATACCTTGTTGTATTGTGTATTCTACATGTCCGTGTATGATATTCAGAGATAACAAACAATATGTTCCTTATGTAATAGCTCAGAAACCTTTTAGTATTGTTTGATTTTATAACCCCCATTTATTTGTTCAGTTTTGATCCCCCCTTTTGGGAACCAGGGGGAGGCCAAATAAATTACGCATGAGAAGAAACAAGTTGGAGACCATCAGAAAACAGTTAAGTGTGTATAAATACCAAATAATAATAATAATAATAATAATAATAATAATAAAAGAACAATAATAAGCCTGTGAGATAACAGTAGTGTGCTTCGCAAGCACCACTAATCATAACTACTACTTCTACTACTACTACTACTACTACTACTACTAAAAATAATAATAATAATAATAATAAACCTTAACATTAAATGATAAATGATGAATATATGATAAAATAAAATGGTTAGAAATTTAAGTAAGACTAGAACTTACAAAGGAATATAGAAAATCTGGAAATATAAACTACAGAGCCATGTTGAAGGATGTGTGGTTGCAGCCATCCTGTCATCACTTAAAGTGTAGATATGTTCATGTTTGATTAACTGCAGAGAGTATTCCATCACAGTTTAGAAGCGAAGACTTCATGAACTTCTTCAATGAAAAAATCGATAGTATCAGGAAGAAAATATTGTTGTAAAAGTTCAACCTCTAACAGCATCCCATGATCCAGTCCAGTCTAAAGCTTCACAATTAGATTTTCAGTGCTTTACAGGTATAGGACAGGAAGATCTGTATAAACTTATCACTTCAGCTAAATCAACAACATGCTTGTTGGATCCAATCCGAACCAGATTTTTTWAAAAAGTGATACATATAGCTGGAGCGCCGCTTCTAAACATTATCAACTCTTCATTATATCTAGATCACGTCCCTAAATATTTCAAGTTGGCAGTTACTAAGCCTCTTCTTAAAAAAATGAATTTAGACCCAAATGATATAACAATTTACAGACCGATTTCAAACCTTCCGTTTATATCAAAGATATTAGAAAAGGTAGTAGCAGCTCAAATATGCACATTCTTGCAGGAAAACAATATCCTCGAAGAATTTCAGTCAGGTTTCAGGCCCTATCATAGTACAGAAACTGCACTTCGGACCAAGGCCGCATCTCAATACTCGTCTTACTTGATCTTAGTGCTGCATTCAACACTATAGATCATACTATTATCATAGATCATTTACAAAATCACGTAGGTATTCAGGGACATGCGTTAAAATGGTTTAGATCCTACCTGTCTGATCGATACCAATTTGTAGATCTAAATGGAGTCTGGTGTAATGCCATTGAAATATGGGGTGCCACAAGGGTCAGTTTAAGAACCTCTGCTGTTCTCAATATACATGCTTCCCTTAGGTAACATCATTAGAAGACATGGGATTGGTTTCCATTGTTATGCTGATGATACATAGTTATACATCTCCACAAAACCAGATGAAATACCCAAGTTGTCTAGACTAACTGAATATGTTCAAGATATAAAAGATTGGATGACTGATAATTTTCATTTACTAAATTCAAGACAGAGATATTAATTATTGGCCCAAAAACCAGTACACAACAGGGCTCACAATTCAGCTTGCGTTTAGGAGGATGTACTCTTACCACCAGCCCGACAGTGAAAACCTGAGTGTAATATTATAYTTTAACATATCCTTTAAAAATCATATTTCCAATATCGCAAAAACAGCCCTTTTCCACCTTAGAAATATTGCCAAGCTTAGGAACGTTTTATCTGTATCTGATGCAGAAAAGCTAGTTTATGCATTTATGTCCTCCAGACTGGACTACTGTAATGCATTACTGAGTGGCTGCCCTGCATCCTCAATAAACCATCTACAGTTAGTCCAAAATGCAGCCACTTTGCCACTCCTTGCCACTGTTGCGGTCACCCTTGGCTTGCTCATCACAGACAATCTCATTATCTAGACACATTTTTCTCACACATACACACTTCCTTGAATTTTCTTTTCATGTTCTTTTCATTTCTGTGAAACTGCTTTGAGACAATGACCATTGTTAAAAGCGCTATAGAATTGAAAAAAAATGTTTATTCATGTAAATAGCAGAGGTGGAAAGAGTAATACAATTTTGTACTCAAGTTAAAGTACTGTTCCTTCAGTGAAGTTTTACTGAAGTACGAGTAAAGTTACCATTATAAAAATCTACTCAAGTAAAAGTAAGAAGTAGTTCATAAAAAAAGAGTAAAAGTTACAGAGTTCCTTTTTTTTTAACAGCGGGGGAGGGATGAGGCTTCTAGTGTAATTAAAAAAAAGACAAGCAGATACAGTTCTTAAACTAGTTGTTTTTAATTGAAGGAACACCTTTTCATAATAACGCTGTTGTCTTTCTTGTGCTTGATAATCAGTGGTCGCTTAAATATAATGTGATGTCCCAGTCTAGGATTGGGCCGTACAGCAAAAGAATGGTTTGGGGTTCTATTTTAAACTGTATGGAAATGGTGGTGCATAGCAGAATGAACTAGAAAAATACACACACACACACACACACACACACACACACACACACACACACACACACACACACACACACACACCATCAGGACCAGCTTCAGGGGGGATCCATGCCAAAATAATAAACAAAAGGGTATCTGTATTTTAGTAGCTAGATTACCTGCAAAAAATAGCAAAATAAAGACAGGTACAGGTACCTTCCTAAACCAAAAACAGTGAATAAGTTCCCTCTTCCCAAAATAAATGGCAGCCATCCTACTACTGGTGAGTGCACAAACATACAGTGAAATTATCAACAAATATATACAAAGAGCCAAGCAACCAAACAAAAAGGCCAAAGCAATAATAAAGTCAAAAAGTCAAAACCAGAATACACAGTCAAAAATCTAAACTCCGAAATCACAATCCAAAAATAATCTCTCTCCAAAACAACCAACACCTCGCCTACACACCTCCTCTTTCCCAAAATAATGTTTGAATGCTGCAGCTCGGCTCTTAACTGGGATTAAAAAGTGTGAACATATTACCCCGGTCTTAGCTTCACTACACTGGCTTCCTGTTCATTTTAGGATTGAGTTTAAGATTTTATTGTTTGTTTTTAAGATTTTAAATGGGTTGGCGCCTGTATATTTATCAGAGCTTTTACATATCCGCACCCCCGTTAAAGCGCTGAGGCCGCCTAATCAGGTGCTCCTGTATGTACCGAGAGCCAGATTGAAAAACAAAGGTGACAGAGCTTTTTCGATGTTGGGACCGAAGTTGTGGAATGATTTACCTGTTCACATAAGGTCTGGTCAGAGTGTTGAGATTACTTAAGACACGCTTCTATTCTTTGGCTTTTATTTACTGAGTTGAGATTTTGAGACATTTTTTCCCTTGGCATTGTGAAGCACTTTGGTCAACCATGGTTGTTTTTAAATGTGCTATATAAATAAATAAACTAAACTAAACTAAACTAAAAGCGACTGTGTGGCAGAAGGGACAGAATATCCTCTTGTAGATATTTTGTTTACAATATCAGAAAAATCCGCCCATTTCTTTCTTCACAGGCTACTCAGGTGGTTGTTCAGACCCTTGTTATTTCAAGACTGGACTACTGCAACTCACTCCTAGCAGGTCTGTCTCTGTCCACAATTCGTCTTCTGCAACTAATCCAGAATGCAGCAGCACGTCTCGTTTTCAACCTTCCCAAGTTCTCCCACACCACCCCACTACTCCACACCCTGCACTGGCTTCCTGTAGCCGGCCGCATCAAATTCAAAACCCTGATGCTTGCCTACAAAGCTAAAAATGCCCCAGCACCCATTTACCTCTCTGCTATAATCACACCACTTACTGCACCACATTCCCTCCCACCCTCCAACATTGCTCGCCTCGTCCCACCATCTCTCAGGGATCGAGGGTGGCATTCATCCAGACTCTTTTCTGTTCTGGCATCTAGGTAGTGGAACGAACTTCCTCTAGATGTCCGTACAGCAGAGACTTTGACGATCTTTAAACGACGACTCAAGACGTATCTGTTTCTCCAATACTTGGACTAACCGCTCCCCATAAAAAGAAACAAAACAAACAAACAAAAAAAAAACTCTTCCCAGTTGTTAGACTAATGGCACTTAGTTATTGACCTATTTAACCCAGTGTAAGTATCTATCCAGTGATGTAAACTTTAAAGGACTTTTTGTAAGTCGCTCTGGATAAGAGCGTCTGCCAAATGCCTAAATGTGAATTTAAATGTAAATGAATTAAATACTGGGACTCCATCAGTATTCCAGGTTAAAGATATGCTGTCGGGATCTTTTAGCATTGCAATTTTCTTATACCATCACAGATGACCATTACAGATATTTTTGATATCATCAGAATGTTTATTTATTTATTATTTTTTATTTTTTTTACCAAATTGTCTTTAAGATTGTGGTTTTCTAGATTTTTAATTTCTTTGGCCATTGAGGAGTACAGGAAATAGTAACCTCTACTCAGATGTTCTGAAATGTTGCACTCTGTATCACATATTTGGCAGATCACAGTTTCAACTGTCAGTACACCAAGGTATGCACCACAGTTGGGAATCAAACAGTAATTATGTACTTGCCAGCTAATGGTGTCAAAAGCATGATTAGATAGATGGTTTGAAGAGGGTAAGATGTTGTCTGGGAGAGACATTTTAAATAAAGTCAGTAAGTCCTGACATCCTGACTTTGTTACATGATGCCGAAGTACATAACCCAGAAGTGCCGTCATACTCTTTTCTTTGGTGAGTTTGGCTCCAGGGAACAGAGGTTCCTCGCCATTCAGGTTGGAATGAGTAGCTCAGTCAGATTCATATACAGGTGTCAGGGATAACCTCTAGAGGGTGCCAAAGCGCCCTGTGTTTTTTGTGTAGTTCTTTTTTAGTTTCAATGTTATACTTCATTTCCCGGTTTCTCAACTCGGTCAGGTCACGTGGACGCGCACCTGATCCGAGTTGATAATTAGTTTTCATTATAAAAGGTGTGTTTGAGTTCTCGTTGTTTGTCTTGCATTTGTTACATTAAGTTTAAAAGGTGGATGTCTCGTTTGTTCTATTCGTGTTTTAGTTTCGTTTTCAATTAAAGTGTTTTGTTTCATTTATTTCCTTGTTTTCGTGTTTATATGTTTTATAATAATAAAGAAATCGTTTCCCTGAACCACCTGGAATCCTCTGCATTTATGCCTCGCACAACCCCGGTACGTGACAACAGGAAGCTATGAAACAAAAGAAAGAATTAACCATAAAGGCATTTCTCAGGAAAAGGTCTTGTAAAGCGTTTTTTTTTTTTAATTATTATTTTTTTTAATCAAATGTAGCTTTTATATCTTTTGCTTAAAGCAAGTGTATTAATGTAGTGTACATTAGAAATGCAACTGCTTATTTTGATCAATGTTTAATCTATTGATTATTGAAACAATTAATGGATAATCACAGTATAGATTGCACAATTAATCAATAATGCTTATTTACCTATCAGCTTTTAAATTTAGCTCAAAAATACAGTGGAACCTCGTTTCACAAAYGACCTGGGGTACGCCCAGATCGGTTTACAACTACAAAATCCACCTAAAGTTTGTCCCTGTTCACAAACTCTTCCTCGGAACACGACTCAGAAACTGCCAGCCTAAGCTGCAGCTATATAGCTGGTATCAGCTAAACAAAAGCAGGAGTGCGGTCGCAGATCGTGCTCATTATAAAATAATTTTGTGCAAATTGGAGTCCAAGCCTGATGTCAAGTATCATCAAAACAAACCTGTGGCCAACAGAGTGCTACACCTTATGAACGATAACGCGGTGCCTTTTATGTGCAGCGCAGTAGCGCAAGTGTGCAGCACAGAAGAAACAAATCTCTATGGATAGATTTTTAGTGAAAACGGCTGTAACATATGAACCAAGAAACAAAAAACAAAGAGAGACAAAGAGATTCTCCTGAAGGAGAATTACCCAGTGTTATTATGGAATGGCACTCTCCTTCCTAACACTACCCTCCTCCTCATTGTCCTCTCCTTCATTCCTTCATGTCAGTGAGTCTCCCTAAGAAAGGAGCGTTAACAGTACGTGTGAAAATGAAATGTTTGCTCTCTCCTGCACAGTTAAATGTATATTTAATGCTGCATTATTTTTGTATAATTAAGGCTTTTTTCATATGTTGTAATATAAACAAAATACACCAAAGGTAAATATAATTCATAGTGATGACCAAAACTTAGGAACGAATAAAGTTCATGAACCGAGGTTCATTTATTCAACTAAAACTCTGCTCCTCATTAGACTATTATTAATGCAAAAGTTAAATAAAAACATTCATATGGGTGCTTTTCCATGTACATATCTATATGGTATGACTAATATGGGCACTGCATGTCTCTCACAGTGCTGACAAAGAAGGAAAAAACCTGACAGTTTGCAATATGTGCAATAACATGTCATGGGCAACATTAGAGAGGGTGAAAGACTGTTTCATTACATTCAGACTAGACTTGAAGAGAGGGCCACAGTAATGWGGAAAACTGAAGTAAAAAAACTGATCTATTTGAGTAATAATGTGGGTAAAAAAGACAAAATGTTTTTTTTTAATCTTACTCTGGCATGGATAGAGAACCAGGTAGAACAGAATTTAATTGGATCTATTAGAAATGCTGTTCAGGTGTTTTATATTAATGTAACTAACTGCATTATCTTAGCTAATAAATAACAAGCAAATTCATTGGAAACTAACTTTGTCATAGATTTTTATCTACTAGTGAAAGTATAGTGTTTTAGTGGCTAGTGTCATACACACTGTCTGCATTTCACCCATCCATGAGTAGCAAACGCACACATCATGAGTTTTGTGTGCACAGGGCCTTGTTCAACTAGCTTCAACCACTGATGTTCAGGACGAGTGGTGGTCTATTGGTTAGGGATCCGGAGTATCAAATGAAACAAAAGAAGGTGATAAGTTCAAAAGCCACAATTAATTAATTAATCTTTCTGACTGAGAACAAAACACTGAAATGTACTATTTAATAACGTGGGTATACAGCTAACTTGAGAAAATCCCATAGCAAAGAAACTCCAAGATGAGATCTCATGTTAATCTCCTAGACAGAGACTTGAATGAGATTTTAGCTGTTTTCTGCATCTTCTCAAAGTTGTCTCAAATGTGGCTTATTACCTTAAAATCTCAGAGATAGTTGATATTTGTCTCGTGTGCGACTCGCATATTTTGTTTTCCAAAAGCAGTGTTTCCCACACATAAAGTGTACCGTAAATGTAAGCTGTTAAATTGGGTTTTTTGATCTGTTCTGATATAATCCTTTTTTAAAAATTTTAGTTTAGTCATGTGTGTAAAGTTAGTTAAAATGAAATAAAATTGACTTCTTTATATTGAGGAATATATTCTGCTGAAAAAATGTCACTCTATATTGCCCATTCCTGACTCGTATACAATATATTTATTAAAACACAATGCAAAGTATAGCTAAAAATGCTTTGGAGTTTAAAGGCTATGATTCTCTGACAAAGAATGCCATCTACACTAAAGACTGTTTAGTCCTTTTTTTTTTATACTTCATCTTAATTTTCACATACAGGTTGATGGAGAGCGGGGAGGTTAGTAGGTTGGATCTCTAAAATGAAGATATATAGGCATGTATGTTGGTAACTACTATTTTTCTTTGTAATAGATAAATGTTTTATTTCAAAATCTAGCTTCTTTATTTTAAAAAATCCAACCACCAGTTATTTTATTATACTCTACAGTACAGTACACCCAGATGTCCCTAGTTGATTAATGAACCTTAATGAATTTATTGAAATTAAACTGGCAAATGGCAAACTTACTTTGCATTCTTGTTATGACAAAGAGTTATATGTATATTATATATATATATATATATATAGTCCAGGTCTGTTCCATGAGTTTTTTTTTTTTTATAATTCCGTTGAAGCATGGTTGAAAAGCAATGTCTGACTTTCATTGGTTAACATTCATAGAATTTTTATTTATTATTACTTTTGTCAGATTAAAGTTATTTCTTTGACCATTGTGAGTTTTTCTTTCATTGACCGAAGGGTACCAACAATTTTGTCCACGTGTGTATGTGCAGCTATAGACAGGCTATAAAAGCTGCTAGGACGGAGCATCTGAGCCAGCTGATAGCAAGAAACCAAAACAATCCAAGGTCCTTATTTAGTACAGTGGCTCACCTAACAAAACCTAAGATGCCTGCTGAGAGTACCCGATCACATTTTAGAAGTGAAGACTTTACGGACTTCTTCAAAGAAAAAAATTATAGAATCAGGAAGAAAATAACAGATGTTCAACCTCTAATAGCATCTCATGATGCAGTTTAGTCTAAAGCCTCACATCTAGATTTCCAGTGCTTTACAAGTATAGGACAGGAAGAGCTGTATAAACTTATCACCTTGGCTAAATCAACAACGTGCTTTTCTGCCTGGCCAGGYCTTATGACTGTAGGTTCTGTAATATATACAGTTCTTTTATACTGTACTTTACCACATAATCTAACAGAATTGCATTAGCATTTGTTTCTCTGTGGCTGTAATATAATGTCAGATAAGAGGTTCATTCTCAATTACTCTCATTCATACCACATGTCACTCAAAGGCCCAATTTTTCTTTACTCTTCCTTATTACTTTTAACTAATAACACATTAGGGGTGCCCTTACTGTAATTAAGGGACATTAGTGTCAAAAGCATGCCAGTCTAAATGGAAGGACGTTGATCCTTGGGTGCTAAGTTTTGGGAAGCAAAGGGACTGGGTCCTAACCACTGACCCAATGTTCAGCTATAGCCCTCGGAAAGATGCTTACAGCATATCACTTAACTGGGTGGTTAAGGTGCAGAGGGTTGTGGAAATGATTCCAGATGGCTGGGCAGAAGTGTCCATTGTATACCACGTGTGTTCAGTGCTCTTAGGAGATGGGGCTGTCTTCGGTAAAAGCCAACCCAAGCCATTTGAAATATAGGTTGAAAGACCTCCTAATATGTGAATTGRACTTTTTCCCCAACCCCAAGGGTTTTCACAGGACAGTGTGAAGATGAATCCACAAAGAGTTGAAAGACACCCTACCAGAACCTAAGCAGACTGATCTTCACAACTTGGAGCTATTAGATACACACCAGTCATTGCAAGTGAGCTGGGACCCATAATTTCAACACCCCAGCTTTAGAGAGAACGACAGGAAACATCTGTCCAGCTACATATACATTTCGTGTGAATTCGTGTAAGTGTATATTAGCAAAGTGAGAGAAAACTCCAAATGATTACTGATTACTTTATCATTTCGTGTTTTGGGATTGTCGCTTCATGCTTTGATTTCCCGGCTTTGCGCTTCCTTGTATAACCACAGCTTTTGTTTCACGTTTTTGAATTGTCATCTCGCTGTTTGATTTCACGGTTACTGATCTAACACTTCCCCTTTTGACTACAACTCTTGTTTTGCGATTTGGCTCTTACTTTTTGCGAGTTGATTCCTTGGTGTTCGACCAGCGCCCTTCTCGGAGCACACCAGCAGCCACAAAAGTTGGCAGCTATTTCACACATATTTTAGTAATAAAAATTACATAAGAAGATGATAAAAAACATTAATGACTGCATAAAAGTGCTTAAAAATCTATAATGACTCAATTATGATGCTTATGAATTGATAAGGCATTATCAACACTGATGGATGTGTCAGAATTCATAGCAAGCCCAAAAGAGACTGAAAGCAGCCATTACTATCCACTACTGAGCTTCCCAGAGGTAATAAGGAATTTACATCGGTCTAGATTCGGGAGCAAAATATGGATTAGAGGAATGGGGGTATCATTCTGTATATTACCGACTTGTCTTTTTCTTGAGTGCTTCTCATCATTCCTACCATCCTTTGCATTGTAGACAGCCCCCCTCTAGATCTTTCTTCTTCCCACAGTTCTGCCACCTTTGTTTAATTGCGGTCCCCATTTCTAATTTAATGTAAGGTACTTCGATATAKATATAACTTGTTGCTGCTTCCTTTGCACTTTTATTCGCTGCTTCAATAATACCACAATATGTGCTGGAATTCCTAATAATATGACATTCACACCCATCATTTAAACTCTGTTCAGTGCTTGTTCCATTTCTAATAGATCTGGTCTGCTTTCTAACTGACAGTATTTCATACTGACTCATGATGAGCTGGTGTCTGAACATATCACTGCTCTTAGTGGTCTAATATCTTTTACCTATTCTGTTTCAAGCACAATTGCTAGCATAATTCCAGAGAATACAGATAATCCATCAATGACTCTTTCCATGGTTTTTACTTTAAACTCTGGTACAGTAAATTTTATTCCTATTTCACTGTTTGAAGCATAAGTAAACATATCAATGAAATTATAATACCAAGATTTTATATAGGCAGCACGGTGGTGTAGTTGTTAGCACTGTCACCTTGGTCCGTGTTCGATTCTCAGCCAGGTTCAATTCCAGTCTCAGTGTGCATGGAGTTTGCATGTTCTTGTGCTTGGTGGGTTTCCTCCGGGTACTCCGGTTTTTCCTCCCACAGTCCAAAAACATGTAGGTTAGGTTAATTGACATTCCCAAATTGTGTGAATGAGTGTKCGTATGTGTGTGTTCCCTGCAAAAGTACGCTGAAATTTCTTTGCATGTTGAGGAGAGTGGAGTCTTCGATCGCTGAGTGGCGCAGCTCAGAAGTTAAAGTTCAGGCGTTGGTTGAGAGCGGAGCAAGAGCAGCGTCCGCTTGCTTCCTTCAGACGGGACCACGTTCAAAACGTGCCGAGGCTGCTCAGACCTTAGGTTTTTAATCTCATGGTGAAGGTCTGTCCCACAGCTGTTTGTTCCAATCAGGGATGGTTGTGGGTGTAGTCACACCCCGCATGGTTCCTCTTTTCGTGCATACATTTAACCTGTGGTTTGCTCTGTCATGTGAGGCCATTTCAGTGGAGTTTTAGTAATTTAGGTAAAGTGTATTAACATGAGTCTGGTTCAAATGACTAAGATTTCATGCATATCAACATTCATTGAATATACAGAGCTTTCATTTGATACCAAACATCCCATGTCTTGCATACCCATTCATACCTTTATCTATAGCAAGGACTGTACAGGTTGATTACACTCCTTAAGTTTGTAGTAAACATGTTGAACACAACACAAAGACATCATACATTCTACATGTACACACATATATAACACACATTTATATCTGCCCTAGTGGTATACTTTAACTGATTAACGTAGTATGTGTCCCTAAAACWTTGTATGTTCTCTGTTCTGGGGCCAAGAGTAAATGCATTCTAGAGGGTCAGCAACTGCCAGGGGTTGTGAAACTTCCCTATTCAAGGCACTTGTGCTGCTCTCCATCCTTTTGAGTGGAGATGTGTGATGCTTTTCTGTTGTGCAAAGAAGTTGTTTTTGCAGATATGGTCCATCTGCGTTGGGAAGGAATAACCATTTCTTTTTTTATTGGCTGATGTCATGAACTGTCTCTTCCTCTTCCAGAGGCCCTCTTTGAGGTGGCCTGCTAGTCCCTACCGCCCTATCATAATCAAAGAGGGAAACTTCTATACATTGCATCTTTATGGAAAATAATAAAGAACTCACTATACTTACCCAAGGTATCACATTATCAACCACAGTTCCCTCAGTAACTGTTTCCAATCTTTAACTGTATTGATATGCCAGTCATGAAATCCTTATTCCAATTATATGTCCTTCCTTTTATCTTTCCGCTTATTAGTGCCATCTCAGTCCGAGCTGAACGAACCTTTCAGGTCGCAGCATGGACCATCCCCCCCCCCCCCCCCCTACACGAAGAGGACTCCCCGATGCATGAATATCTCCGCGGTCAACAACAGGAGATCGACAGCCTGGCATGAGCTGTAAATGATTTGGCTTACAGCATGAGTCACCTCGCGACAGCACGGTCTCCTTCTACCTCTCCACGCCGGCACTCCGCACCTTCACCACCACGCCCCGCTCCTCTGGAGAGATACGCTGGAAATCCGGAGGGGTGCAAAAGTTTCCTCCTGGCATGTGAGCTGTATTTGGCAGAGTATCTGGAAATGACAGAGCGACAGAAGATCAGCTTCATCAATCAACAGCTCACCGAGTCTGCAATGGTCTGGGCGACAGCTGTTTGGAGCGTAGGCAGGGTTATCACATCCAGCTATGGGAGGTTCATTAAAGCCCTTCGCGCTGTTTTCGATCATCCTGATCACGGCAAGTCGGGAGAACAACAGCTGCTGAGGCTGCGCCAAGGAAACACCAGTCGCTGATTATGCTGTGAAGTTCCGGGTGTCAGAGTCAGCACCTGTCCGTTACTAAAAGTAACACAACACACACCACCGCACACTCACCACCCTTTCTGTTTAAAAGCACAAATATCATATAATAATCACACCTTGTTTTTTTGTCCTCTTATACGTAGATTCCGGGTCAGCTGGAAATTTCATCTTGTCTTCTGTCATTTCCTAGCTGCGAGCTCCTGTGTCAAAGTTTCCATGTCTGATATCAGTTAAGGCACTGGATGGTCGGAAATTTAAAAAATCCCTTTTGAATTAATGTCAGCGCCCCAGCGGTTAACATTTCTCGGTCGAGGAGTAAAAATTTTTTGTGCTTCCTTGGTTAGATCAGTCTGTCGTGCTGGGTCTACCCTGACTCAGCTCCCACAATTCCAATTTTGATTGGGCTAACTCACGCATCATATCCTGGGCCCTTAGATGCGCCAAATTATGTAAACCATCGGCTTTGACCAGCAAGGGCTCATCAGCAGATCCACGTCTCTAGCAGTAAAAGTGGCATTAGAGGAGTGGCGGTATTGGCTGGAAGGAGCTAAACACCCATTCCCCGAATTAACAGATCATCATAATCTGGAGTACATCCAACAAGCCAATAGATTAAACCCTCATCAAGCCCGGTGGGCGCTGTTCTTCACACATTTCCAATTTAACATCATGTATCGCCCCGGCTATAAAAATAAGAAACCGGATGCTTTGTCCCGCTATTATCCAGCGCTGGATTTTGCCTTGTAGTCTTGTCTTGTGCTATCTGTGCCACAACCAAAAGTCCTCGTGGTTTGCCCGTTGGTAAATTAATGCTTCTGCCAACACCTAGCAGACCGTGGTCGTACATCACAGTGGACTTTGTAACAGATCTGCCAGTGACGAAAGGGTACGCAACTTGTGGTTGCAGATCATTTCTCCAAGGGATGTTATCTAGTCCTATTTAGCTTTCTCCCGTCAGCCCTCCAGGTTGCAGAAACCCTATTCGAAACAGTCTTTCGCTGCTATGGCATCCTGGAGGATATTATTTCCAATCGTGGTCCCCAATTTATCGCCAGAGTCTGGAAGTCTTTCTTTCAGAGGTTGGGGCCACTGTTAGCCTAACGTCGGGCTATCAATTCGAGTCTAATGGGCAGGCAGAGTGGACTGTCCAAGAACTTGGGAGATACCGCCGAGCATACTGTAGCAGTCGACAACATGAATGGGCAGACTGCTTAATTTGGGAAGAATTCGTTATGCCGCTCCGCAACCGGCCTAACGACGTTTTAGTGTGTGCTTGGCCATCAGCCACCGCTCTGTACCTGGGACACCAATACCACCAATGTACCCATGGTGAATCAGTGGTTTAAGAGAGCGAAAAAAGTATGGGAGGATGCGCACGCAAAGATCTCCCAAGCAGTTTGTCGTTTAAAAAAAATGTGCTGATAGACAACGAAGGCAAAGTTCTTCGCTCCAGGTAGGTGATTGGGTATAGCTCTCATGACAAGGGACCTTTACCTTAACCTCCCCAGTCGTAAGCTCACCCCCAGATACATGGTCCCTTCCCCATCCTCTCCCAAATAAATGTCATTTAAGTTAAAGCTCCCCAATCATATTCATATTAACCCTGTCTTTTATGTTTCCCTTCTCAGGCCGGTGATCCGGGGGCTGCTAGACAAAGGAGTAGCAGAGATTTTTACTGTTTACTGTCACACCTGTGCCACCTCAGTCCCGTGGAATAAGATCTGGTTTGCCGGATTACTGAGAAGTCGCTTTGTCTCCCCCTAGTGTGTCTACGTGTGTACTTTTTTCACTTTAGCACCAAATTAAGYTCACCTGTGTCTTCCCCGTGTGTCTACCATATTTATAAAAGCCGAACCTATAGCTCCCTGTTCATTCACTGTTGTGCACCTTCATGTCATTTGTGTGTCTCCAACTTGTTTTATTCGTTTTCTCCCGCAGGACAGTGTCTGCAGGCCGGGTTATTTTCAGTTTGGAAGACCCCAGTGAAGGTCAAAGTCAAGTCTGAGAAGTTTAGCCTTTTTTCTGTTTCAGTTACCTTTTGATTTGTTTATTTCCCTTAAATTTCGACCTTGTTTGCCCGCCTGCCTGGGGATTCATCTTTTAAGTTATTTCTGTATGGTTTTGTTTGTATGTTTGGACACTTGTTTGCCTTCTAATAAAACTCTTCGTTTGTTCACCCTGCATCTGCTTCTACCTCCTCATGCAGCAGACATGACAATTATCTTGTTTAAATAAGAAAACCGTTCCTCAACATAATATCGTGCTCCTGTTCTATTTAAAAAATTTTTTTTTTGGTCTCAATGCCTCAACCACGCTAATATTTTGTTTTGGTTTGTTTAAATCTTCATCTATTATGTTCTTACATAAGGTTCCTAGTTGCATGGCTGTATCTTTTTGTGGCTTATTTCTACATTTTATAAAAAGACTACTATCTTGCACAACCTTGGCCATTTCTACATCCCCCTTTTTCTTCAAGGCTTGTATCAGCGCTACTGGGCACTTTAAATGTGATAATTATATTATTTTATATTTTACCCTTTTCATAACTTTTTCTTCTCCAACCTTTTCTGCTTCCACTTTCACTCCCAATTCAGTTATTTGTCTAGATTATAGATATGATCTAGATTCACACCTAGATCCAATCACAGACCAGTTTATGCCAAACCAGCAGGTTGCAAATTAGGTGTTCCAGTTACCATCAGCAACACAAATTGGTGAATAAAACAAACTGAAACAGCAGCCCTCGTACAACATAAACCCCTAGACTCATAGGTGGATGCCTCATTTTCTCGCAGCTCTTCCCAGTGTATAAACTGTCACTGATTAATGACATCACTATCAGGGTGCAAGCGACCATGTGGAAGGTGAGGTAGCTGCAGGAATAGCAGGAGTCAGAAAACATGCAGTGGATCTTGGAGCAGAGTGCCCTGGGGATAATTCACACAGACACAACAGAGCACAGCAACATGCACACATACACAACACATACCTTGACCAGTAATGCTATATGTTGAAGTAAGAACATTTCTGGTAAAAAATCTGGTAATTTCTGGAAGAAGTTCTTGACAGTTGATATGTTCTGTTGGGCTTGCTATGGAAAATTTTGTACTGAAGAAAGCAATATAGTTGTTCTACTGCATAAAACAATTGTAGAATATGAATCAAGTGAATGCAAATGCCGAAGGCTCATTCCATAGCTGAGAAAAACACAATACTGTACTTTTCTTTACTACTCTCATGAGACGTTTATGTGGCTCTTTATTTAAGCTTAGAGTTTGTGGCTGTGTGTTTTTGTACAAAACAATTACTACATAAAATGATTTGAATGAGAGTTGCTCCAGGTGTGACTCCTAATTAACTAGAACGMAATTTGGACACACTGCAGACATGACACTTAAAGACCCTTGAAAGAATAAAAATGTTGGGTTTTACATTGCTAAAGTCTGCAACTGGGAAACTGATGTTTCCTTTTTTAACATTTTAATAATGAACTTTCTGAATTCATTTGTGTTTAAAACATAAATGATGGGATTTAACATTGGTGGAATTATTAATGATAGGGAAATATTAATTATCCTAACATTAGGAGGAAGAGGGTATATGTCATCTGCAAGATTTGCAATTGATGTAGGAATGAAAAATATAGCTACTACCAAGAGATGAGATACGCATGTTTTAAATGCCTTAAGACGACCATCCCAAGTTGTAATCTTAATTAAGGCCAGTAGAATGCCTACATATGACAAGATTATGACAGTCAAAGGTACATAGAGGTACACTGTAATAGCAATGCTTCCTATTAAGTAATTCAAGCTGTTGTCATTACAAGCTATTGTATACATTGGTGCATGGTCACAAAAAAAGCTATTTATTTCATTACTTTTACAAAATGAAAGTCGTGTAATCAAACCCACCATTGTGGCAACTATAATAAAATTGATTATCCACATTGCTGTTAAAGTTACTACCATGAAGGAGTTATTTACAATAGCATGATATCTCAGAGGTAAGCAAATGGCAATAAAGCGATCATATGCCATGACAACAAGCGTTAAATACTGTCCAGACACAAAGAAATAAGTAAAAAACATGTTGGTCAAACAAGCATCATAGGATATGTACTGGGAATTAAAAAGAAAAGTCTTAAAAAGATAAGGGGTCAATGCATTTGCTTCCCCAAATTCTGAAAGAGCCAAGTTGAAGATCCCCATGTATTTTGGAATATGTAGACTTTTGTCAGCTAATATTATGTAAAGTACAATTGAGTTTCCACACATAGATGTAATACAGACAAAAATTAAAAAAACAAAGTAGTATTGGCTAAAAGGTAATCCAGAAAATCCAATGATGAAAAAGTACTCTGGATGCACAAATGATGCATTTTGTAGTAAACTGGTGTTAAATACACTCATGATGAAGTAGATTATTAAACTGCATATGTTCTTTCCAACCTGAAATGACAGTCATTAGTATTAATAAAATAGAATAAGTATTAAAGGACAATTTGCACAACACATTCAATCCTAAAGCTTTACCATCAAAATAAATAAGGATCAAATTTAAAGTTAAGGTTCAAAGTTTAATTTACTGTTACCTTCTATTTATCTCAATGTATACTGTGTGGTTCTGTTGATTACATGTCTGTGTATCCATTATTTATAGAGATGTCAAACAATACTTTATGTGATGGCTCAAAATGTGATGTAATTACAACACATCTGCCATTGTAGAAAATCATTAATCTCTTAATGATGCATTTATTTTTTGTTTTTGTCTCCTCTTTTGGGAATCAGCAAAAGAAAAAAATATACTTTTTTTATATAAAATATACAATTTATATTTTAAAAGTGATGAATTAGAAATCATTAATATACTGAATATATATAAAAAAATATATAA
>QMIH01000737.1:71556-98277 GCA_003987875.1 Clarias batrachus
TTGTTTTGTTTTATAGTTACCAGAAATAAATGCACCTGGACCCACCGGCGGGTCCGCCAACTCCTAAGGGTTTTAATATGATAAAAGTAGTCTGTTGTTAAGCTCTAATAAGAAACAGAATTTATCTGAAAGATTGCACACCTTTTACATTCTTTATTTTCCTGCAAATTGGAGAAACCATACAGATGTGTGTGCAGGGATCCCCAGATCTTAACGGAGCATGGACAGTATAAGTAAAGATGGGCCACTGATAAACCAAAAGTATCATGATTCACACGACAATGCTTGAGAAGTGATCCTTTTGATGAAGTGACAAGTTTATAGAGCTTACATTATAATCCAATAAGCTGCCATCTAAAAGAAGAAATGATAATGTTACAGTAAAGGCTACCAGACTGGTATATTAATACTCCAATTCACATACATACAATTTGCACGAATGCAGTGGAACCTTGGATTATGAGTGTAAATCAAAGCACTCATAAATCAAAGCAAATAATTGCTCAAGTAAAGGAATAATGAAAACTCAGATTATTAATTTCACCACTCAAAAAATAAATACATTAAAACAAATGAACCTGCACTTTACCTTTAAAAAAAAAAGTAAAAAATAAATCCTGAAAGATAAGAGTTTCTGTTAGTGTTTGTGTATAAGTGTATACACGGATGCTGTGTATGCGTTTTTATGCGCATATGCGCTGTGTGTGTGTGTGTGTTTGTGTAACTTCATTAATATTTATCTTYACTGTGTCTTGAGAAAAAAGCCATGCAGAGAATGATGACCCCTGCAGAGTTGGCTCAGAGCCCGCTGCAGTCATTCCAGTGAACATTCATTGAGTGAAATGCCCTTAGGCAAAACAGTTTGATCAAAAAATGCACAACCTCATAATGCCCCTATGATACTGAAATATCATGAAGAAGTTTTTTCTTCAAGTATTCTCTAAGAGAGAGGCTAATGGGCACTCTCCCCAGAGATCTCCCAACTTGATAGACCCACGTCCAAGGCCCAACATGAACTGGGTGACCGAGCGCTCCACGCTCGGCATACACTGGATCCCTAACTCAGTAAAGAGTGCTGTAGGGTCCAAATTGACCCTTGGACGTCAGGAGAGAGCCACATTATCTGTTATCACCCAAATGAGGATGGGTTCCCTGCTGAGTCTGGTTCCTCTCAAGGTTTATTCCTATTGCCATCTCAGGGAGGTTTTCCTTGCCACTGTCGCTGTCACCCTTGGCTTGCTCATCAGGAACAAGCTAATTTATCTAGACACATTTTTCTCACACATACACACTTCCTTAAATTTTCTTTTCATTTCTGTGAAGCTGCTTTGAGACAATTGTTATTGCAATATTTTCCAGAACATCCTTAATAATCCTTAAAGACATGGTAACATCTGTAATTTATCTATAACGATAGCTATAGATACGGAATATAAATGCAGGCTATGTGTTTCACATTACAGTGTATTTTATCTAGTTCCATTTAAGACACTGATAGATAATATTTTGCTGCAAAGTAAAGCTCAAAATGTAACTTCTGCTTGGTTGTTTTCCGTTATATTTTTGATGATGGTTTTTTCGCTGATAGTCAAAAATTGGCATAACAAATTGATTAAAACATAACAAACATAATACCTGGAACAAATATCTGCCCATACGGATGTTACATGGCGCGGTATGGAGAGCCACACCACGAGATGTTTTGAATGCTAAGAGATTTCACGCAGGACATGAGAGGGGTTTAATGAAATAAGGGTGTGTGAGAGTGCTTATGATATGCATGGGAAGACCTTTCTGTTTGGAGATGACGTGGGATTATTAATTTAGGAACTTGAAAGGAAACAAAAGAAAACTGATAACACAAAATAAACAAGGCTCTGCCGTCTACGGAGAACAGACGGGGCTATGGAAACAAAAATAAAACTTTTAATTCTCTTTGGGCTTATGCCCTTACCAAGGACTTATGAGAGAGAGTTATGTATTTTTTTTTGTGCTGCGGATCTGCCCGTTCTGAACAGTTTATGTGCGGATCTGCATCTTGCATGACCCGCATCGTTACAACAGATCAGTATTTCTTTTGTCATTTATGGCTGCATAACATTCCCCCATCAAAGATCTGATGGGGCATTAATCACTTATCACAACAGCAGAGACAGATTAAATCCCCATAAACATTCACACTTGAAAACAATTCTAAAAGAACTAAAGTTACAGAGGGTTGGCGCCTGTTATCGCAGGACATGGATAGTTTACCTAGAGTAAACAACTGTATTTTTACTGCTTATATTTTCACCCTAGTTTCATTTGGTTTTACACAATTTCATGTGCTGTGTGTTTGAGAGAGAGAGAGCTTATATTGTCTTGGATTACTACTGCTACCACTACTATTAATAATATTTTTTGTTATGCAAATTAAACCCATGTGTCTCAATTATTATTATCATTTGAGGTGTTATTTGTGTGGCGCGTGTATGTATGTCCAAGGTTTGATTTGTCCAAGGTTGCTAAGGCCTGGCTTACTACTACTAATAAAAATTATTTAAATTAAACCCATTTGTCCCAATCAAAAATTAAGCCAATGCTGTAAACAGATGACACAACAAATTATACATTATATATATATATATTAAATAAATTATACGTGTATATTTTCAAATATAACATTTGAAAATATATATACAAAAAAATAAATGAAAACAATCACCAATTGTTGCTAAAGTCAGCCAGTGGCTGTTCAGGGTCAAGTTCATAAGGGCATTTGTTAATACAGTCATCAAACACTTATTTCCTGATTTGTTCAATTGTAAATATTGCTTATTAAGGATGCACTGTTTTATGGGACATGGCAGTTTTGTAATATTCAGCAAAATAAACCCTGTCTACGGCGAATTTACTGTAAACGTCTCAAAGACACAGGTGTGTGATCCTGCATTCGTCAGGTTTGCCAGAGCTGGCTTTAACACAAACAGATTTGTGCAGGTCGGAAAAAAAACAAAAACACTAACAGCCAGTAGTGGGGGGAGTCAGTACATTCTCCATTGAGGCTTCTCACCTTAGAGATCTGGCCATTAAGAACGCACGTTTGGAGAAAAGGGATCTTGTGCACTTCCGTGGCAGCTCGCGGGAAGCTGTGAAAATTGAAACTGAAGCCGAAAATGTGTTCTCTCTTATGTTATTGACAGCAAGCGACAGAGCTCATAAACGTATTTAAATACTGATATGTATTTATTCTTCATTTTCTTCTCTCCTGCAATGATGATACTTCTTTGACTGTGCCTTCTCCATTCAGTATTATTATCATTAGTAGTAGTGAAATCTACCGCTGATTAACTATCTCTGCAGTGGTTAAAACAGCGGATTCATTTCATTTGGGGTATTTCGAACAGGCAACGTTTGTCCACATCACAATGAACTGAAGCTCAGCATGTCTACCTTTCTTATTTTAATCTATAATGTTTAAGTGAAATTCATTTTGTGCATATGCTTAAATATTAATTTTTATTTATGGACGGGTGTAGTATGTTTGATCTGCATTATTGCAAGAGGTACTTCTGGGGGAGTACTGAATGTCTGTGAAAGTACGAGCCGTGAACAGCTTTATWTCAGTAATACATTCACAATCACATTACAGCTATTATATTCAGCCATGGTCAAATAATGGATGAAATAATTATTCAATGCTGAAGACAAACAGCAAAAAAACATGATTATTGTTTTTTTATAAAAAGGCCGAAGCACTGCGTTAAAATCACATGATTGCACCTCAGCACAGCTAAATTGTTGTCTTGTGTTAAAGTGTTCTAGAGAACAAAGCGCCATCTAGTGGTGGCACCAGGTAAACGAATAAATAGAGCTTGAATGGGTGTGTTTACTGTGAAATCTTGACACGCCTTCCTGGCCGGAGCGGGAGGGGTGACCACGGGGTCCAAGGCGCAGCCGCATGGGATCCGCATGGCATTCACACGAAAAGTCGCTCCAGCATTTTTCAGGCCAAAGGGAAGACGGAGAAACTTATACTGATTGTTTTTGGTGATGAATGCTGTTTTAGGGATGGTGTCTGGATGCATTACCACCTGCCAATAGCCACTATGTAGGTCTAATGAGCTAAACACAGTAGCCCCATAGAGCGCCTCAAAGGTTTTGTGGACCTGGGACATAGGGAAGCCGTCCAACAGTGTTTTGCTGTTAAGGGCCCTAAAGTCCACACAAACAGGGGTCCCACCATCCTTTTTCTCTCCCAACATTACAGGGGAAACCCATGGTGAGGTAGACGGTCTAATAATGCCTGCTTCCAGGATTTTGGCGACCTCCTCCTCCACCTGTTGCTTATGGACAGGGACAGGGTATGCTTTTTCTAGACTGATCTTTCATCGTTGGGTGGTGGGTTATTACCTTGGTGTGCCAAATTTGCTCAGTGCATACTGTCGGCCACGATAACAACAGCTCCTGCAACTGATATTTGTTTTCCTCTGACACTGAGGCATTGCTTACCAGATTGGAGATGGTTGAATTGCTGATGTCAGACACTTGGGGTAATGGATTGGCCACATAAAGGGAGACGGCCATGAGTGGAGGTACAGAGTGGGAAATATTCACCTTATCTACCTGGGATAGTGTAGGAATGCTGGCTAAAATTAATATGTATGCCTGCCTCTGTTTAAAAATTCAACCCTAGCACACAGGGGAATAAAAGGTCCCTCATAATAAAGAAACAAACCTCAGACACTGCTCCCTGAAAGGAGCATTGGGCATGCAGTTTGCCTATTGCAGCCTGTACTAAGCCATTGGCCATTGAGAATGACTTCCCTCGGGTCTCGGTTATAAGGGAAAAGATGCTGCCTGTGTCAATGACCTCTGTACAGGGAACATGGTTTAAGGTGAGCTGTACTATCAACAGAGCAGGGCCGGCCTGGGCAATACTGTGGCTGGTGGGTCTTTTGCCCTCCTTCATCTGTTTAGGTGCTGGGATGGGGTTTTGCTTTTGCCTAAATGCTTTGGCGGCATTAAAATCCCTCTCTACCAATGTTCCTATTTGCACTAGCTCACTTGTGGTGGTTATGGCAATGCGAGGATTGCAGTTACTCAATGTTGCTTGCACAATCTCTTTCTCCATCATGCCTGGTTTCCACCTCAGGCAAAGGGCGCGATATTGAAAAACGATATCCCTTATACTCTCATCAGGATGCTGGAGCCGCTCCCTCAGATGCTTCTCAGCCTCGACGTCATGGTCCTCTGTGAGTAATGCCTTCAGCAGAGCAGCTTTAATTGACACCCAGTTCCTGACACTGTGTTTTTCTGCTGTCCACCAATCTTGTATTTTGCCATCAGATAGTGGATGTAAGACTAAGTATTCCTCACACCTTTCCACAAATCTGATGGGATCTTCTCCTCAGTACCACCAAACCTGGGGAAATCCAGCTTCACAGGGGCCTTGAAAGAAGGAGTGTGTGAGCAACTATTTGGAAAGGCGGGATGAGGAGTGCACCCCGAGGAGTGGACGTAGCGGCTGGTTGTGCACTTATCATGGCCTTCAGTTGTGAGTCTCGCCTCTTCATGCACTCTAGCATGGACTGGCCTACATCATTTAACTGCTCCTCACCCAATTTTTTTGTCATACCATGAGTTCACTGAGATAGGCTTCAGGCATCTTGTGTTCCTATGCAGGATAAGCTGAATATTTATGATTTTGTTATTGAAAAAGTTCATGAAATCCTCACTACTGCATGATGTTATTGTGGAGATTTCTGCAGTGGTCTTGTTTTTAGTTAATTTAGCTACGGTACTAAAATAAAAATCTTGGGTTGTTTTTGTTATTTTCTATAAGAGTGGAAAGATACATTGAGCTAGCATCACTGAGAGCTTTTTTATAGTTCAGGATGCTCTCCTTCCAAGATATTTGGAATACTAACAATTTAGTTTGGTGCCATTTACGTTCAAATTTTCGAGTGGTTTGTTTTAAAGCGCATTATACCAAGGAGCGAGTTTCTTATCTCTAATTTTCCTTTTAACTGGAGTGTTGACTCTAGATATTCATTCACCTGTTCGAGTTCTGTGAAGTCAGATGGCGATCCAATCAAAGTTGATAACTCTGGAAGATTATTGATAAAGCTCTGTGTGGTATTTGATGTAAATGTATGTTTAAGGCGGTAGCGCGGTGCTGTGCATACATTATTACTATGACACGCTTTAATCGAGACAAGATAGAGATCTGAGATAACTTCAGACTGTGGAATTGTGGTTATATTTCTTATACTTAATCCGAAGGATAATATTAAATCTAAAGTGTGACCAGCTTTATGAGTGGGTCCTACTACACACTGATTTACTCCTACTGAGTCCAGTATGGACAAGAATGCTGTTCTCAGAGGGTCTTCTGGATTCTCAAAATGAATATTAAAGTCTCCAGCAATTAACACTTTGTCTACAGAAACAACAAGGTTTGAGAGGAAATCTGCAAATTCACAGAGAACCTCCAAGTATGGCCCTGGGGGTCTGTAAATGATGATTAGCGGGATCGACTGAGCTGACTTTATGTTACTATAGAGAGCTTCAAATGTATTAAATTTAAAATTGTGTTTTTGTACGATAGACAGATTATCGTTATAAATAACTGGGACTGCTCCTCCTCTACCAGTTAGCCAGGGCTGGTGTATGTAGCTGTACCTAGGAGGACTCGCTTCATTTAGATCAACATACTCATCCTGTTTAATCCAGGTTTCTGTAAAGCATAATATATCAAACTCCTGATCTGTGATAATTTCATTAACAATAACTGTTAATCCCATTTGAGGTATGCCACGTTTTTCAGCCTCCTATGTTCAACCACCAAGAACCGGAGGTTGATGTATCATCGGCCCAACATTTGGTCCGTAGGTGTCGGCGGCTATGGGAACAAGCGAGAGCAGCCATTCGCTGTGCCAACACCCTCCGGGATGATTGTACAATGTAGGTGACAAGGTCTGGCCATCAACAAAAAATCTGCACCTCCATACAGAATCTCTTTCACCCAGGTTCATCGGCCCTTACCGCATCACCCTCGAGATCAACCCAGTCACCTACCGGCTCCAGCTGCCTGCGGTGCTCCGAACCCATCCCGTATTCCACACGTCTCAATTCAAACCCTTCATCACTTCACCTATGATTAGGGTTAGTGACACTTAGCCACCCACACTTTCAATCAAAGTGCACACATTGACACACCCAGCCATCACCAATAAAGCTACACACGTGGACAAAATTGTTGGTACCCTTCGGTCAATGAAAGAAAAACTCACAATGGYCACAGAAATAACTTTAATCTAGCAAAAGTAATAATAAATAAAAATTCTATGAATGTTAACCAATGAAAGTCAGACATTGCTTTTCAACCATGCTTCAACGGAATTATAAAAAAAAAAGATGGAACAGGCCTGGACAAAAATGATGGTACCCCTAAGTTAATAGTTTGTTGCACAACCTTTTGAGGCAATCACTGCAATCAAATGATTCCTGTAACTGTCAATGAGACTTCTGCACCTCTCTGCAGGTATTTTGGCCCACTCCTCATGAGCAAGCTGCTCCAGTTGTTTCCGGAAGGGAGCCTTTCACAGACAGCATGTTTCAGCTCCTTTCAAAGATGCTCGATAGGATTGAGGTCAGGGCTCATAGAAGGCCACTTTAGAATAGTCCAATGTTTTCCTCTTAGCCATTCTTGGGTGTTTTAGCTGTGTGTTTTGGGTCATTGTCCTGTTGCAAGATCCATGACCTGCGACTGAGACCCAGCTTTCTGACACTGGCCCGCACATTTCTCTCTAGAATCCTTTGATAGTCTTGAGATTTCATTGTACCCTGCACAGATTCAAGACACCCTGTGCCAGATGCAGCAAAGCAGCCCCAGAACATAACAGAGCCTCCTCCATGTTTCACAGTAGGGACAGTGTTCTTTTCTTGATATGCTTCATTTTTCCATAACATAACATAGAACATGAACATAGAGCTTTGTGGCTTGTCAACATGTAGTTTGGCATATTCCAGTCTGGCTTTTTTATGATTTGTTTTCAACAATGGTGTCCTCGTTGGTCTTCTCCCATGTAGTACACTTTTGCTCAAACAACGACGGATGGTGCGATCTGACACTGATGTTCCTTGAGCATGAAGTTCACCTTGGATCTCTCTAGAAGTCTTTCTGGGCTCTTTTGTTACCATTCGGATTATCCGTCTCTTTGATTTGTCATCAATTTTCCTCCTGCGGCCACATCCAGGGAGGTTGGCTACAGTCCCATGGATCTTAAATTTCTGAATAATATGTGCAACTGTGGTCACAGGAACATCTAGCTGCTTGGAAATGGTCTTATAGCCATTACCTTTAACATGCTTGTCTATAATTTTCTTTCGAATCTCCTGAGACAACTCTTTCCTTCGCTTCCTCTGGTCCATGTTGAGTGTGGTACATACCACGTCACCAAACAACACAGTGACTACCTGGAGCCCTATATATAGGCCCACTGACTGATTTCAAGATTGTAGACACCTGTGATGCTAATTAGTGGACACACCTTGAATTAACATGTCCCTTTGGTCACATTATTTTCAGTATTTTCTAGGGGTACCATCATTTTTGTCCAGGCCTGTTCCATGAGTTTATTTTTTAAAATAATTCTGTTGAAGCATGGTTGAAAAGCAATGTCTGACTTTCATTGGTTAACATTCATAGAATTTTTTTAAATTATTACTTTTGTCAGGTTAAAGTTATTTATGTGTCCATTGTGAGTTTTTCTTTCATTGACCGAATGGTACCAACAATTTTGTCCATGTGTGTATATGCAACTAATGAAAATACAGTCCGTGACCTGCAAGAACCGTATTATCAGGCATTTAAAATGAGCGTGACTTGTCTGTCACATGCTCAGACTAGTTGCCCTCTACCATGGCCTGTGAAACTTACAACACAGAAAACACACAAAGGAAACCATTTATCAGCAAATACATAAAAACATACAGAAATGGAAAAAAAAAATTCTAATATTTACAGTTAAAGTTAGATGTTTACATACACACATACACAAATGTATTAAAAATTATTTCTTTAACCACTCCAAAGATTTTGTGCTGATAAAACTGTAGGTTTGTATAATACTATGCACGTATAAACGCCATGGGACTATGCACCCATCATACCACTAAGGAGGACCAGTGCTTTGGAACAAAAAATATAACTATTAGAAATGAAAAGATAACAATCCCAAAACAACAACAACAAATCAGGTGAAGACACTGGAAGGAACTGATAGAAAAGTATCTATATCCACTGTACAAGGAGACTGATCTTGACAATACCTGAAAGGCTGCTTAGCAAAGAAGAAGCCTCTGCTCCAAAACCACCATACAAATTGGGAATGCAGTTTGATGCTCCACATGGGGACAAATATATTATTTTTTGAATAAATGTCCTATGGTTTGATGAAACAAAAAAATTGACACTATGGCCGTAATGACAATTGATGTCTGGAGAAAAAGGTTACAATTCAAGGTTACAAAAATACAATTCCAACTGTGAAGCACTGGAGTGAAAAAGTGTGAAACAACCCAGAATATGTTTATACTTTAGATGAACAAAGCTCCAAAGCAGCTACATTTAGCTTTGATACAGCCTGGCACCCTCATGTCATTCTATCATCACCTTGAATGGATTTCACTGCACAGATGTGCTTTGTCAAAAGTTAATTTGTGATATTTCTTTCCTTCGTAATTTCTTTTAGACTATAAATTGGCTTGTGCAGAGAAAGGGATGGGTACAGAGTTAATAGCCCTATTAGWGCTTCTACATCTACTGAGCAAATCAAGAAACGAAGGTTAGTCCATCCAACAAAATCTCAAGAACTTTGAATGCATCAAGATCAGTTAAAAACTCTTAAAACAGTATGAATAGGACTGGCTTTCATGAGGACTGTACCAGGATAGGAAGGCCAAGAGCTACCTATCCTAGTTTATAAGAATGACCAGCCTCATGAACCTCTGATTTACAGCACCACAGATTCGAGCCCACATAAATGTTTTTTTAGATTACGAGCAGCAGATATATTTTAGGCTAAGAAACCATTACTTTGAAAGAACAACAAATTTGTTAGACATAGAGAAGGTGAACAGACATGTTCTTCCATGTTCCAGCAAATAAACCTCACATAATATTCTTATCATCATTGATGAAGCAGATAAGTTTCAGATAAATAAGCAGATAAACACATAAACAGACATGTTTCAGATAAATTATGTTACAGTACCTAATTTGTTCGGTAATTGGGACGCAGGAATTTATCTACTTTCATCTATCTTTATTTTTGTCATCATAACGGCAGATCTGAGCCAATCCAAAGAATATCAGACATAATGCAGGATATAATCATTAAGCTAAGTATAAACTAGCAAGTATAAAATAGCATAGTTTATACACAGAATTTTACTTTTATCAATTGTGTAAAGCATAAATAAAAATGCTCATGATTTTTACATGATCATCATGGAGAAGAAAGATAAACACTTCAGTAAAGCCTTTTATTTAAAAAGGAGCTAACACCTAGAAAAGTAATACATTTGCATTTTAGAAAATTTTTAACATATTGGTTCAAGAATTGGGTTAATATTTACCATTGGAGTGTGCCTCTTCTAAAATTATTATTATTATTATTATTATTATTATTATTATTATTATTATTATTATAATATATTGCAACTTGATACATCATCATCTACGATATATGATTAATAGACATACATATCAACCAATTTTAAGATAGTTAAATGTAGGTTTTCTTTTTCCTTTTAGATGCAATATATGTGTGTGTGTGTGTGTGTGTGTGTGTGTGTGTGTGTGTGTGTCCATGCCTATACAGCTTTGTTTTAGCTTTCCCCTAAGCAAATGCAGTAGCACTGTTTGTGTACCAGTCCCCCCAAGGCAATAAAGATAATGAAAACATGTGACTAATGGTCCCTCCAAGGGCAACAAAGATAATGAAAACATGTCGGTAGTAAACATGTCGCTAATTAATACTATAGGGAAACGGGGTAATTAGTTAACCATTTTTGTTTAAGTTGAAATGTCTGACATCACCTAGGAGCATATTGTCAAACTTCAAGTTTAAAAGTTATAATAAAACTTTCTCCTTTGCAAATAATAGTGTTGACCTTCTTCTTCTTTTCCTTCTACTTATAATTATTATTATTATTAGTATTAGTATTAGTAATAGTAGTAGTAATAGTAGTAGTAGTAGTATTTTTTTGTCTTTTATTTTTACACTGGTCATCAGGATGTTGACCCAACTATAATACTTTTTTAGTCCCCATATCAAGTTTGAGAGAGTGTATTTTACTATTGTAGAAAAGAAACACATATAGTATGGGGAATACATTAAATTTAATCCAACAAGAGCTAACCTATGGGGAGTAATAAGAGAAATTACTTAAAATTCCGAACGAATAATAACCACACCCATCTCAAGGTGACTAGGATATTTATTTACATGTATAATGTTTGTTTGTTTACATTTACATGTCCCTGTTTACATGTATACTGAGATTTTATTAACCGCACACACATTCACACACACACACACACACACACACACACACACACACACACAAGCATCAAGATCATGAAAAAAAATACTGATTTAAATGCAAAATACAACTTGTCATCTCAGCTATTGTTAATTCGATAGACAATGATCAAATATGAATTTGTAAGTAGGGCTACCCAAGTGAAAAAAAAAAATACTTTAGTGTATTACAAGTATATTGAAATATTCAATAGTACATGGTGGGCCATTTATATGGATACACCTTAATAAAATGGGAATGGTTGGTGATATTAACATCCTGTTTGTGGCACATTAGTATATGTGAGGGGGCAAACTTTTCAAGATGGGTGGTGATCATGGTGGCCATTTGGAAGTCGGCCATCTTGCATCCAACTTTTGTTTTTTCAATAGGAAGAGGGTCATGTGACACATCAAACTTATTGGGGATTTCACAAGAAAAACAATGGTTTGCTTGGTTTTAATGTAACTTTATTCTTTAATGAGTTATTTACAAGTTTCTCTTGCCTTTTGAACACAATGCTGACTTTTGTAAAGCCACAGATTCATGAGAATTTTTTTAATTCAATTTTATTTGTATAGCGCTTTTCACAACTGAAATTGTTGCAAAGCAGCTTTACACAATCAAAAGAATTATTTAAGTTTGCATGAGATGTGAACGTGTATGAATCAAAATATGTCTGTCCCTGGATGAGCAAGCCGAGGGCGACGGCGGCAGTGGCAAAGAAAAACTACCTGAGATGATAATAGGAAGAAACCTTGAGAGGAACCAGACTCAACAGTCACATGTCCTCAGAGAACAGCTGTCTGTGTCACGAGGCGGAGCTGAACGAGGTGAATCCAAGCGCAGATGAGTGACAGCAGCATTAAACAGGAGCGCGGTCGGAATGCGGAAGCAGAGGTCAAATACCGGGAGATCAGTCAACGTAGCGTCGGAGCCAAATCGTGAAGCGAGAGCCATAGTCAAAAGCTAGGAAGCGAGAGATCAAAACCGGGAGATCAAAAGAGCGAGGCGAACAAATCCGAGGCGAGAGACAAAAAATCGAAAACCGAAAAACAAAGCGATCTTGGCAACGTGAATACGAGAAAAAGAAAACGCGAGAAAATCAAAGTACGTGACACACAAGATAATCCAGCGATTTAAGCAGCGTGCAGAGAGTGCTTAAATCGCTGGAGTAATCAGCGGAGGATAGGAGACAGGTGCGCAGGAGGGGCGGAAACGGGACCGTGGGAAAGACACATGACAGGTACGAAAAACAAAGGCACATGTCAGCGGTGACAGCGTGGGAAAAACTTCAAACAGGACATGAATCATGACAGTACCCCTCCCCTTATGAACGCCTCTTGGCGTTAGAGCGCGGGGCCTCTGGGTAACGTTTATAAAAGTCAGAAATTAACTTGGGGTCTAGGACAAACTTGGCAGGGATCCAGCTTCTCTCCTCCGGTCCATAGCCCTCCCAGTCAACCAAATACTGGATACCTCTGCCTCGGCGACGCGCTTTCAGGAGTCGGCGTACGGTGTAGGCTTCACTGCCGTCAATGATACGGGGAGGAGGTAGAGGGTGGGTGGGGGGATTTAATGGGCTGGCGGCGAGACGGCGTAGCTGGGACACGTGGAATGTAGGGTTGATCCGCCGCATAGTTGAGGGGAGCAAGAGTTTAACCGCACAGGGATTGACTATTTTAGTGATGGTGAAGGGACCAAGGTAACGAGGGGAGAGTTTGCGGCAGGTGGTCTTTAGGGGGATGTCTCTGGCGGCGAGCATGACTCTCTGCCCCACCCTGTACTTGGGAGCCTGGGAGCGTTTGCGGTCGGCCTGTCTCTTGTACCTTCTGCCGACCCGTAACAGCGTTCTCCTTGCTTGTAGCCAGGTCCTTCTGCAGCGTCGGATAAATGCTTGGGCAGATGGGACACTGACCTCCTCCTCCTGCGACGGGAACAATGGTGGTTGATAGCCCAGGCAGCACTGGAAGGGAGACAGACCAGTAGATGACGATACCTGGGAGTTGTGGGCGTACTCCACCCAAGGCAAAAACTTGCTCCAAGAGGTGACATCTCGGGAAGCCATGCACCTTAGGGCTACCTCGAGGGACTGGTTCTTTCTTTCAGTCTGACCATTGGACTGGGGGTGAAAACCTGAGGACAGACTGGGCGTGGCTCCAATGAGTCTGCAAAATGCCTTCCAAAACTGAGAGGTGAACTGCGGGCCGCGGTCGGAAACAATGTCTTTGGGGAGACCNGTATAATACACACAATGTATAATAATAATAATAATAATAATAATAATAATAATAATAATGGCACTCTGATGGCCCCACGTTGGGCGCCACTGTAACAAACACGCTACTATTATTGAAAATAATAACTTGCCGTTAGCAGAATCAGGGGATAATAAGGACCACCAGAGATCGATATTTATGTAACCAAAAAGTGTATATACATTTATTTACAGTGTCACACCTTTCACTCCCAGTATATTCCACTTCACGCACACGCACACACACACGCAGTCCATTTACTGATTAGAGTCCATGAGCTCACTCATGATCCATATCAAATCTGTTTGTAAATGATCTCACAACAAATCCATACAAAAAGCGATACTGTCCCGGGACGCGCTTTGCTCTGCTCCCACTGTCCTCCAGACGCACATCCCCTTTTAAGGCGACGCAGTGGATGCCGAAGATCCCCTCCTTGCGACCGCCACCCCAAACACCGCACGTGATGTGCTGACTAGCCAGGCGGGGCAGAAGACGCAGAAGGAAGAGACAAACAGAAGCAACTACACAACTAATGCCTTCTCTGAACCCAAATGCGGGATATGTTCTTGTCCAAAGCGCATGAGGGGTTTTTTTTGCTCTTCTTCTTCTCTTTTGTCGTCTGTTTGTCTCTTCCTTCTAATGCTAATGCAAGGGATTCGGTGGTGTAACTGTCCGTGGCTTGGCGTTCCTTTGGTGACAATGAGTACAATGGTGTCTGGGATCAGATCAATGGCGCAGTCGTAAGGCCAGTGGGGCGGAAGAGAAATGGCACGCGATTTGCTGAACACAGCCTTGAGATCATGGTACTCAGGGGGCACGTGAGTGAGCTCCAGTGGTTCGTCTGTCTGGGCGGGGTTGGGGCATGACATGACGGTGGCTCGTAAGCAGGTCATGGAACAAGATGGGCTCAARGCTGAAATCGAGTTTTCGGCCCAGTCAATCTGTGGGTTGTGTCAGATCAACCAGGGGAGGCCCAAGACAACCGTGGCATGAGATCCCTCCATGATAAATAGCGAAGTCTGCTCAGAGTGGTTGCCTGAGACCCTTAGACTGACCAGAGTTGTCCTGTGGGTGATAGAAGAGAGTGGACTCCCGTCGATGGCCTGAACCTTGAGATCGGTCTCCAAAGGCAGAGCAGGGATTCCCAGGGCCTTGGCTGAGGAGGTGTTGATTAGGTTATGGTCCGAACCGGAGTAGATCAATGCCTTCGCCAGGTGGGTCTGTTGTCCGTGGATGAGGAGGACGGGGAGCAAGTGGCGTTGGTCTGGAGATCTCTTTGGAGAAGTGCCTTCTAATGCTCCCTGCTGGACTTGAGGACGCCTCCTCCTTACTGGACAGTTCTTAAGTATGTGATTCACATGTCTGCAGTAGAAGCAGGCTCCCTCCACTCGGCGGTGCCTCCGCTCCTTTGGCAATACGCGGGTTCTGCCCTGTTGTAGTGGTTCCAGCTGAGGTTTGGGTCGTGGGAGGACTTTGACCGTTGCCATCCTGGCCACTCTCCGAATCCACTCGGCCGGCCAGATACATGAGATCTTGGAGTGATGAGGGAAGTTCTCGAGCGATTAGCTCATTCTGGAGTGCTTCTGTCAATCCTTTGAGGGATACATCACTCAAAGCACAACTATTCCACCCGCTGGAGAGAGTTAGGGTCTGGAATCCTATGGTGTAATCATAGGCCAAGCGTGAGCCTTGGTGAAGCTTTAGCAGTTTGTGACCTGCCTCCTTCCATGACATGAGTGATCGAACACCCTCTTCATCTCTTTAGAGAAGTCCTTGTAGTTAGAGCAGCAATGTCCCAGAGAGCAGTGCTCCATTCTCGAGCCCGTCTTGAGAGGAGTGTTATCACATATGCCACCTTGGAGCGTTCCGTGAAGAATGTGGAGGGTTGGAGCTCCAATATCAGAGTGCACTGAGAGAGGAAGGAGCGACAGGTACCAGGGTCACCTTCATAGGTCAGGGGGGCAGGGAGGCGTGGTTCATGTTGCATGATGGAGTCATGATGTTCTGAAGAGGGCTGGAGCCGTTGAAGCTGCGCCGTGACGTCAGCAAGTGCTTGCTTGGTGCTGAGCAGCCCCTGGTAGTAAGTCCCAAGAAGGGCGCTCTGACTCTCCAGTGCTGCTTTAATGCGGTCAACATCTGCTGAGTTCATATCGCTAGCTGGATTATTCTGTCACGAGACAGAACGGAACAAGGTGAATCCAAGTGCAGATGACGTTTGACTATGTAGACGGAAGCGAGGTAGGAATGCGGAAGTGAAGGTCAATACTGGGAGATCAGTCTAAGCGATAAAACAAGAAAACAAAACTAACTTGGCAACGTGAAGGCAATGAAACAAAAAGMRAGAGAATCGGGGGATAATCCAGTGATTGAAGCCGCATGCAGAGCGTGCGTAAATCTCTGGAGTAATCAGTGGAGAATAGGAAACAGGTGCACAGGAAAGGCGGAAACAGTACCGTGGGAAGAGACACCTGACAGGTAGGAAAAACAAAGGCACATGTAAAAAGTGACAGCGTAGGAAAAATGCAGACAGGACGTGGATTATGACACTCAATATTTATTTAACAGCTGGGACTTCCCAGCTGTCTTAATGCTAAATGTGTTCTATGTAACTATGGTAAACTCAAGTCCAAAACACTAGTAGTAGTACTAGTTATTGATAGTAGTACTAGTAGTAGTACTAGTAGTAGCAGTAGTGATAGTAATAGTAGTAGTAGTGGGGGTGATAATAGTAGTTTACTAAGACTGAGATATAAAAAGGATGCGCATTTAGATATAAGGTATTGTAACTAATCACTGACCTATCAGATCTACAAACCTATTTCCTTCCTGTTCTAAGGAGAAATATGTGCACCTATTATGGCAAGGGGCCTAGGACAAGCTTATACTGGCATTAACTCACAGATTATCTGAATTATGTAAGCACCTGCTGCGACGGGAAAAGTCTTGTAATGCAGTCTTAGCCACCCACAATGTAAATCAAAATGCACACACTGACACACTCAGCCATCACCAAAAAGGCTACATTCACCTAATAAAAATATAGTCCATGATCACCTGGCATAGGTATATTATCAAGGATTTAATATGAGCATGACTCGTCAGTCATATGCTCAGACTAGCTGATTTATCCTTGGCGACAATTTCCAAATGCCTGAAAGTAACATGTTCACCTGTCCCAATAATACTATGCAAGTATAAACACCATGGGATTATGCAGCCATCATACCACTAACATTTACCCCGAATGTAGCTTTTTAATGGTGTTTTTCTTTTTCCTTTCAGACTGCATGTGTGTGTGTATGTGTGTGTTTCATGCATATGCAGCTTTGTTTTCGCTTTCTCCTGAGCAAATGCAGTTATTGTATATGCATATTATTAATATTGTATTAATATAATAAACATCATGCATTTTTCTTTTGCTGAAGTGTATACATTTTTGAATAATATAGCACTGTTTGTACAAAACTGTTTAGTGTCTCTAAATTTTGTTTTAAATAAATTCCTGCAAATCACCTAGAAKAATGTAAGCATAAAACTCATTTCTAGTRATGGCATTAACCGCTGTCAATTGTTGCCAAACTACAAGTTCAGAATAAAACATTGATCATCTTTTTCTTCTTCTTAAGCAAAGTAGTAGTAGCAGTAGTTGCAATAGGGACTGAAAGCAGAGGCAGAAATTGTATTATTCATAACGGTATGGCTGAATGAACAACGAAAGGGATTTGCTTTGTTTTAACTATAAATGTATTTACTGACTAAATTGCTTGTTTCACTTTGGGTACTTTATTTTTATACAGTTACAGTAATAAGGATGTTGACCCAACAAAACTACTTTTTTTAGACCGGATATCAAGTTTGTGTGAGTGTATTTTACTATTGTAGAAAAGAAACCCACATACTGTAGTATGGGGAATAAATTTAATTTAATCTAATGAGAGCTAACCTACAGGGAGTAATAAGGGAAATCACTTAAAATCTGAATGAATACTAATCACACCCACCTGAAGGAGACTTTGAATTTGTCTATTTTAATCCCTGTTTACATGTACACTGAGATTTTATCCAAAACAACCACACACACACACACACACACACACACACACACACACACACACACACACACACACACACACACACACCCAAGCATTAAGCATCAATATCATCAACAAATACTGATTTAATGGCAAAATATAATCGAGTTTATTTGTATTTGTCCTCTCAGCTGTTGGTAATTCAAAAGATAATAATTAAATATGAATTTGTAAGTAGGGCTAACTAATAGTCAAATAATTTATATAGAATTTGCATTCAATATTAAGAAGATTAGTATTTAAAAAAATAGCAAGTAATGTTTATAATCACACATTAATTTTCTGAAAAAAAAGTCTTAATGTAAAAATAGAATTTGTAAATTAGTCCAGAATGTGTTATCAATTATGAGTCCTTCACCGCAGAAATATATTATATATGACTGAAATAAAGCTACTCAGTTTTTTTTTTCACATTGCAAAAGGCAGTGTTTATTTAGTAAGTATATATTTGTGTTTTGATGTAGTTCTGGGGTACTATTATTGAGTTCTATTGATAAAGTCGCTTAAAATCACTTTTATTTGCTTTTTGAACTAAATGCTGACTTTTTTAGTTAAAGTCCATGCTGAAGGCTCACAAGAACTTTTTACATTTGCAAAAAGGCACATTCCAGCTATTCACAGACAACATGCCATGTGCTATGCTATTTTTTTAGTGATTTGATATACAAATGTTCATCATCCAAAGTTCAACTGTATGTTCTGAGTGAAATAAAGCTGCTCACATTGGTGCAAAAGGCAGTTTTTATTTAGAGAGTATATATTTGTGCTATTTTTTTGTGGTATTACCACTGATTTGACATATCATCTGCTTTGCAAAAGTTGCCATGATTGAAATAAAGCAGCTCATATCGGCGGGAGGTTTCATCTGCCTTTTGAACAAAACGCTGCCTTTTGCAACGTGACAACATGCACAGATGTAAGCAGCTTTATTTCAATCATAATATACTCAGATCACAAAGAGCACAAATATATAACTGCTAAATGCAGACTTTTGCAAAGTCARAAGCATGCGCCAATGTGACCAGCTTTATTTTTGTCAACTAATTATTCAACACTGGACACAAACAGCAAAAAAGCACATGCTGGAGAATCAGTCAGCGTAGCATCTAAGCCAAATCGCAAAGTGAGAGCTGTAGTCAAAAAAGAAAGCATAACTCGATAACTGGGACATCAGGCAGCAAGGCGACTACCTAAAAAACGTGAAACAAAAGCCATAGCCAAATCGAGGAAGTGCGAGATCAGAACCGGGAAATCAAAAGTGAAACGACAATCCAAAATGAGAGGCGGGAGACGAGAAAACGAGGAAGCAAAAACGAACTTGGCAACGTGAAGGCAAGAAAACAAATTGCTCAATAATGTGACTGGCATTGTTAATGATGTTGTTAATACCGTCGAGCCACTAGGGGTAAATAACTTGTTGCATCTCTCATGTTTGTGCCGTATTCTGTCTCCTGTGTATACTGTATGTGGGCTCTCTTCTGTTTGTAAGCGTGCTAGCTCCGGTGTGTGATGATGTTTTACCCCATGTGTGCAGTGTGCTCCATCGTGTGTGAGTATGTTGTATTCTGTGTGTGCAGTATGCTCTTCATCTATCATGGAATCTACAGTGAATTATAGCATGATTACATTATAATTTTCATTAAATTTGTAACTGGATACACTTACCAGGTAATGTTAAATATTTTAAATGAATAGAATGTTACTGTTCTATGTAGTAATGCTAAATTTGTAGCAATGCTAGCACTATTTTAGCATTTGGGGGAAATGCTGAGCCATGTCATGAAAAAAGGAAAAGTAATTGTGTTTAGTGCATTAAACACGCATGATGTAAACAATAAGCTGCTTGTTATCTCCAAATATTTGTGTCCAAAAATGTGTTTATAAGCAAAAAGCCATGTTATGCCAAAAGCTAACTTACTACAACAGCTAAGATAGCTGATTTTATTTCATTTTATTGAATGTTTTATTAGCCCTATTATTGGTAATGTTACTAATGATAAAAGTAGCAGTATATTGTTTTAGTTAGTTGTATTTAATTTATTGGGACTTACCAGTGTTAATGTAGTGCCATATAACATATAATGCAATATAATTAGTGGTATTATCATGGATAGATATCCTCTAAATAGTTAGCTACATGTTTACACAATGTCAAGAAAAGGTCCTAGGCGTAGGGATTCGACGCCCTTAAGGCAGCTTAGGGTGCACTGACACCCCCAGTTTAAAACAGATTGGGTTGAGCAGTCAGTATCGGGGGTTGTGATGCTGTAGCACTACATTCTGTTGGGAAGAACAGTGCGGGGAGTGTAGTTCAGGGTCTGTCTCGTCTCACACTGGAGTTCCATGGAGCAGAGTGGTGCAGCAGATGCTACAAATGAGGAAGAACGGCATGTGTGCAGGGTGATGTAATCCCAGGGAATTTTAAGAAGTGAAACTGAAAGCAGTTGTTTGATCACAGAATGAAGGACAGCCACATAAATACTGCACAATAACCGCTGTTGTGGCACTCGCACTCATGTATAGTGTTCATAATATGTATACTTGTTTGTTTCTCCTCTCACAGTGACCTGTATGTAAATAAACAACTCTTGTGTATCATCTGATTTCTACAGTTAAATCCTTACAAAATGACTTCAGGATTCGCTTCTCTTTTCAGGCACAATACACGTGTTTCTTCATGTGCAATATGATATGTGCAATAATGGATGGAGTATATACGGCCAAATTTTGCAGCACTACTTAATGGCAAAGGCCTGTAATTGTACATACTGTAGCGTTACTTAAATCTTGCATTTTATAAACTGTATGCAATTGTCTGTGTCTGTATGTGTGTGTGTGTGTKTGTGTGTGTCTAACTGTGTAGTAATATAATTAAGTATTGATGTACAGTTGTTTTCTTTTGTTCAATTACGAACAAAGTAKATAAGTAAAATGTGAAAATAAAAGCTACACATGTATTTGACTGACAGCTGCCAGTTACATATTGAATAAAATTTAAATAAAGTTTTATTTATATTGCACACACCAATTATCATTATCAAAAAGCAGCTTTACATAATCAAAGGAAAAAATAGGAAAATAACTATAATATACATATATAGAGAGAATATATGAAACAGAAATGCATTTTTGTGTATGTGTATGCAGAAAAACAACCCCACATCATGATGCTGTTACCACAATTGTGTTGACTGTAGGGATGGGTAGTGCCTGATTTTCTGATTCATAGTTAAATGTTTGCGTCATCAGACCTGATGATTTTGTTTCTCATATTCTGAGAGTTCTTCCATTGCCTCTTCCAGCAGGTTATGCTGTGCCTTTTTAGGAGTCTTCTGTCTGGCCACTCTACTATAGAGGCCTGATTGGTATGATAGTGATGGTTTCCTTCTGTAAGGCTCTCCTATATCCACACAGGAACTCAGTATCTCATTTATAGTAACCATGGAGTTCTTGGTCACCGGTCTAAGTAAGGTCGACAGGCAGAAATATTTTCCAGGTAACAATGTCACTTAAGTCATTTTGAATGATATCAAGAGTCCTTAGATTTGACAACAGAGAAACTAGAGAAAAATCTGACAAGCTTGCTCCCATCAGGGATGTCTGGGAAAGGTGGGTACAGCTCCTTCCACTGATGTTCAACCCAGGGCCAGAGGTAACAGTAGATGAACGTTTTGTTCCTTTCCGTGGAAAATGCCCTTTCCGGTGGTACATGCCTAGTAATCTAGGGAAATACGACCAGATATGACTACTGGACTGCGGGGTCACACTATCACATGTGACAATTTGCCGTGGTGGGCACGTTAAAAAAAATAATAAACCTGAGCTGCCTGCCGAAATTTTGCAGGTGAAGGACAGTTCCACTTTCTTCAAAATTTGCTTTTACAGACACCATCACAATTGTTTCATATTGTCCAAAAACACCAGAGTGTGATACTTATGTCCACTTTTCACAAAGATGCAGCTGTGTCATCAGCAATTGAAAAAAAGCCCATAATTATCTTGGACTATGACTAAAAAAAAAGGTGGAGTGGACAACCAGAAAAAACAAGCGGAGAATGTTTCTTGAGGAGTTAGGATGTTCCATTGTCAAGGCACACATTGAGTGAAGGGAACGGGTGCCCCGGGACCCAGCAGCTGCAGCCTTGGTCAGACAGCTGCAGAGCTCATGTACCACTTCTTCCACACCATCAGCAACACAAATAGCATCAGTGCCAGCATCCTCTTCAGCCAGAACTGCCTCAACATCAACCTACACACCCACAACTCCACTGAGGCCACCTGATTCTAATAGAAAGAGATGTCAGGTCTGCCCTAGCAATAAAGACAGAAAAACAAACCTACTCTGCTTCTACTGCAAAAAAATATATTTCCAAAGAACACACTAAAAGTGTCACTTTTTGCCACACATGCATCTAAATGCACATGCATGTTCTTGTACACAAAGATGTTTTTTGGAACTAGTGCCTCATTTCTATTGGTTTGATTTGCTTGATTGTTCGTTGTTTGTTTGCCCTTGCAAATTCACATTTTGAGATTTGCTCGTTTAGCTTTCCATTTATATTAAAGTTATTTTTGAAAATACTTTTTTGCCTTTTTCTTTGTAATAAATATATATGTGTCAAATTTGACCTGAAACACCATAGATGTTACTATAGTAACTAATATTATAAAATAAGAGACATAAGAGATAGTAACAGAAACATAAGAGGAAGGTTAAARTGGAGTTTTGACAAACTCTACAGCACCACCAGTGGTCAGGAAGAATACACCACATTGTATGAAGATGTGAGGCATGGGGACTGAGATTCATGTACAAATTATGCATGAATTAGATTCATGCATCAGCTACATGCATGTTAGCTACACATCAGTCATCCTTTAGAAGCAATTAAGAGGCAACATGTGAAAAAAATGGAGGTGAATAAGTAGAAGTGTTTCTTCTATGAATCCTTTTATACATATTATCTGTATGACCTTGTGATATAACACATTGCTCAGCACTCATTGCTTTATTGATAATCTATTAATAGATGTTACATCATGCAACAACAACATAACTGTCACACATTTTATGACAGTGGAGCTTATGAGAGTGGAGTTTTAGAATTGGAGTCAATAATTTTAAATTTTATAATTTAGTATATCTGGATTAATCACAGTTTTTTTTTCTGTGTTTCATTCATGACCTAATTTACATGAAAGAAAATCTTAGTCATGTGATGTACACAATGTGTTATATAAATAAATTGACATGAACAAAGGCAGATTTTCTGATGTGCAATGACAGTTAGCAACACCTTGGAAAGGTAGGGAATGAACATACAGTACAATGTATATATGTATTTATGTAATTTAGAGCATTGCCATTTAAGCTGGAAACACTATGTGATATATAAATCTATCTTAARTAAAGCTAAAATGTAAAACGTTTAACAAAATATTTGTTACTTATACTGTATAGAGTAACATTTTATAAAGCTTCATAACCAGCTTAATTTCCAAGGCAATTTCATTCAAATGCACAGTGTATATTACATAGTATGATTTTTCTGCATTTTCTGTTTTAGAACCATAGATAATGGTGCCAGACAGAAATGTGACGTTTGTGAAGGACTTTTTCATTGTTGGATTTCCTGGACTTCATCCCTCATACTATGCTCTTGTATCTGCAGTTTTTTTTTTATTCTATGTGTACATCTTGCTAGCAAATGGAATGTTTCTTTTTTTGTTGGCAACTAACAAAAGACTCCACAAACCAATGTACTTTATTTATGCAAGTCTTGTGTTGTCTGATGTGTTGTTCAGTACAAGCACCTTACCAAAGATCATTGCAAGATATGGGTTCCAAGATGGGACCATTTCTTTTGCAGCTTGTTTTTCACAGATGTATTTAGTACATTATTTTGGTGTGGTTAGTTCATACACACTAGCCATAATGGCCATAGATCGATATATAGCAGTTTGCTACCCATTTGGGTATCATACTATTATGTCAAATAGAAATACATTAATTCTGTCCATACTGATCTGGGTATTCTCTCATCCTATCAGTATAATGATGGTTGTTCGAGCCTTCCCACTTCCTTATTGTGGAGCCAATACCATTATTCACTGTTATTGTGATCATRTWTCAATTACCAGACTTGCRTGCACTGACAGGGCTCCATATAGTTTTCCAGCTTTTGTTTATGCCATGGTGATATTGCTGGGATCTCTTGTCATCATTGTGTTTTCCTATTCCTTTATAATTTTTTCTGTCCTACAAATATCTAGTGCACATGGGCAGCTCAAAACATTTTCCACATGTAGTTCTCAACTCATTATAATTGCACTCTTCTTCTTACCCAGGTGTTTTAATTACTTGGCTGCGAATATAGGTATTACATTTAATGCTGATGTGCAAATTGCAATCATTTTGCTGTATAGCCTGCTACCTCCAATGATAAACCCTTTACTCTACAGTCTAAAAACTGAAGAAGTCAAGAACATTTTTATGAGCAAATTTAAAAAGCATCAAGTAAGCTTGACCTTATTATCTTAAAATATATAGTATTTGTAATTGGACCTACATGATGCCGAACTCAATCAGCTGAATAATTTGTGTGCTATAGAGAAAATCACTAATTTGACAAGAAATATTGCTGCAATGGCTACTTAAAAATTGGACACATTAAGAAACATTGTATCTGCCTAATAAACATGCCACAGAAGCCTATATTTTATTACCAAATTAAATTCTCCCAAGACTTTCGCTTAAAAACCTAATTTGCATAAATATATTTAACATATATTTACATATTATAGTTAACACATTTCCATCAAATATATTTATAAATTATTTAAAAAAGTAGCACATGTACTTTGTGAAGAATATTTCTAATTGTTCAAATGTTTATTTTTTAATTCTTGAATCATTTTATAAAACAAAAATAAATTAAAATTAGGAATGTGATTACATTAGCATGTCGTATTATGTTTGACATGCGTTGGCTGCTAACTTTTACAAATACATGGAAGGTTAAATGCTAATCATTATTGATATGTTGAGGGGCCTGTTCCATCTTATAATGAAAGCCTCAAGAAAAAGTAAACGTATTTATTTATCGTGACCCACTTCTGTAATTTTGAGGCAACAACAATATAATTTACACTACTATTACATATTTTTTTTTATTCCATATGTATTGCATCTGTACATCTGAATGCACTGCCCAAATAGGACCACACAATTAACATTGAAATGTGAATTTGTCCTAAACAATTGTGATCACCTGAATTTTAACACCTATTCTAAATCAATAACTGATTTTCTATAATTGACATTTTATATTCCTGCCAGGTAATTTTTATTATTATTTCCTTATTGCTTTTTTAATATGTACTTTTAAAATTAAGATGCACTTATGATCTGCCTCTAATACTCTCATGGTTTATTATGATGTAGAATAGTTGCATACATTTAATATTTATGTAACATTTGTCTAAATTAATAAGGGGGAAAATCATTATTTTTGTATAGATTTTTTTTTATATAACAATACTGTAAAGACTGGCTTGGTCTTAATAAATAAACAGGTAATAAACAGGTCTTAAATGTTAATTGGGTACCAATAAGTATATTTTGAGACTTTAAGACAAATCCAAGAATGTTTTAATGAAAATGAAAAACATCATTGTGTAGGTTACCCATAAGCTTCCAGGGCAGCGCTGTCTCCTCAGGAAATGCCTCCACAAGACCTCTCGAGGTGTGCTGTGTTACCTGGCAACAGGCCTGTGTAAGGTGGGGCCTCCATTGATCAGACTTGGAGTTGGCAGATTAACTGCTGACAGTAGTTTGATTAACTGATATGTGTCGAATTGGTCATGAGCTGTTTACAACTTTTTCCCCTTGATAGTTGATGCTAACTGTCAGCTGATAGTGTGAAGGAGGTTTGTCTGTCTTTTGTCGTTATCTGTCACCCACGTTCTATTCCATAGACAATGGCTATTGCCTGTCGGGCAAAAACGAGCGAATGATGAGAGTCATCCATGCTGAAAAATCCACCATAGACCAGCATGATTTATATACTGGTTAATACTGGTTAGTGCTGGTTTGATGGGGGTGAACCAGCATAACTGATGAAAGACCAGAAAATCTATGCTGATGAAACCTTACCACCAGCATTGGTCTTGCTGGTTAGTGCTGGTCTGGTGCTGGTTTAGCTGGTGAACCAGCATAACTTCTGGAAGTCCAGCATGTCTGCTGAAAAATCCAACATAGGCCACCAGCAAGGTTTAGGTAGTTAAAATTGGTTACCATTTTAGCTCATTATCTTGTAATTTTTTTTTTTTTTTTATGTAGTACTGAAAATAGTGTGTGATGTAAACACATGGACTGTGTAATGTTATCTTTAAATGCATTTACATACAAAATAAAAAAAGAATCAATTTACCAAAAACATGTAAATACATTATTTTACATTTAATAAATATCTGCTGGGTTGTCTAAAAACACAACACAAACCTTTTATATAAATGCACTAAAATAAATGCATATATTAAAACAAGTAATTGTCAGGGATAACCCCTAGAGGGCGCCAAAGCGCCCAAAGAACCCGTTTTGTGTTATGTTTGTAATGTTTATGTTTGCACCTCGGGTCAGGTGACGTGGGCGTCCACCTGATCTGAATAAATCATTAGTTTCGTTATAAATAGCTGGCTTTGAGTTCTTACGCTTGTCTTGCATCGTTACGTTTATTCTTGTTTGTGGTTGTTTTGTTTTCCCTGACCCCTTTTTGTTTAATAAAGAAAAGAACACA
>QMIH01000737.1:109552-137262 GCA_003987875.1 Clarias batrachus
TGTTTCTGGTTCAGACCTATTTATAACCTCCAGGTGTACCTGGATGACATCACCTGACTGAGGTTGTATGGGCCAAATTTTCGGCCTCCTTCTGATGTTTACCTAGCTTTACCTGATAAGTGGGATAGCATAGATGGGAAGTGCAGTGTTTTTCTAACCGCGCTGGATCTCGTGTTTGAGTTTAATTCCACCAGATACTCCACAGACCGACTGTGCATTGCTCTTCTCGTCTCATTGCTGTCCGGGCAGGCAGCGGAGCCACGGCGGAGCCACAGCATTTCTTCATTCTGACTCAGACCTCGCTTATTCTTACAAGGAGTTCACCCGTCAGCTAAAACTCACTTTTGAACATCCTGCTGCTGAGCTGGAGATCGACTCCAAGTTATATCATCTGTGGTAGAGAGGGTCGTCCGTGAGCTGCTACATGGCTGAGTTTCGCACCCTCGTCGTTCAGATCGACTGGGGAGACTCCACCCTCCGGACGACCTATTATTAGGGACTAGCTTCGCGTATTAAGGACGAGCTTGCCGGACGAGACTGCCCAGTGACCTTGGAGGGCTTAATTCAACTCCCCCTCCGAATCGACCAATGTCTGCTCGCCCGCCACAAACCAGCTCTACCCTGCCGTCCATCACGTCGTCACTACACTATCCCAGGCCTCGAACCCCCTCTTTCTTCTCCCACATTCCAGTTCCAGAAGCTTGCCCCTCATTCACTATTGCACCTACCGGACCCGTCAGCTCTCCACCTCCCGCCATGGTTGACACTAGAGCCGGGGAACCAATGCAATTAGAACCAATGCGCCTCCTTAACCGCTGCTCTCTAAATCGTACTGGTCGATTTAGAGAGGGGCTCTGCTCTTATTGTGGGTCAGCAGCACACCACCGAGCCATCTGTCCTCTGCGACCAAGAAACGTGCAAATCTGGTTGAAAGTGGCTCACCGGGTTCCATCTCCCTCTCTACACCATGACCAATGATTCCCATCTCACGGTAAAAGTACACCTCCAGTTTGGCCACAAAYGGGTCAGAAGTACCGTGTTCATTGATTCTGGTGCCGCAGGTAACTTCATTGACTAAGAAGCTGGTAGTAAAGACAGAGGTGTTATCCCAGCCCGTAAATATTACATCCGTTGATGGTCGGCCCCTCTCCTCTAGCCCCATCACCTTTCAAACCCAGCCCATCACCTTCACCATCGACCAACATCAGGAACAGATTCAGTTTTCCCCCCCCCCTCCATTTCATCTCCTCCCATCATCCAGCGGACTTTGCCAAGGTACCATCCGGCCCTCCTCCTCACCTGCCGCCACGGGGTTCTTCTTCGTAAAGAAACGTGATGTCAGTCTATGTTCCTGTGTCAATTATCAGGGGCTAAATAACATCATCATAAAAAAACGACACCCATTGCCTCTTACCAACTCTGCCCTGGACGCCCTCTCTGGTGCCACCATCTTTACTAAGTTGGACCTCCAGAGTGCCTACAACTTGGTGCGCATTAGAGAGGGCAATGAGTAGAAGACGGCCTTCATCACCCATACAGGACACTACAAAAGTCTGGTCATCCTCTTTGGTCTTTGCAACGCACCTGCCGTTTTTCAGCAATTTATCAACGACATTCTTAGAGACATGTTAGGCTACTGCGTGTTCGTCTACCTAGATGACATCCTCATCTACTCCCGAACCATCAACGAACACGTCCAACATGTCAGAGCAGTCCTAAAGAGATTGCTCGCCCACCAGCTGTACTGTAAGTTGGAGAAGTGCGCTTTTAACGAGCGCACCACCATGCTCCTGGGCTTTGTCATCTCGACCCAGGGTTTGGCCATTGACCCGCAGAAACTGGATGTTGTGAGTCGTTGGCCCCTACCCAAGACTCTCAAACATCTCCAACGATTTCTCGGGTTTGCTAACTTCTATCGCCGCTTTATCTGTGACTACAGTACGGTTGCGTTGGATGATGTTGGAAGATGTAACGATGTGCTCGGACCCTGTCATTTTAACCCTTTGCTGTCGGCCCGTCCAATGGGTGATTGCATCAATCAGATGTGGTTGTGGGATTAGCCCCGCCTCACGTGTTTCCTACTTTTATGCATACAATACATTAGGCTGGGTTTTTAARCTATCACGTGGTACTCATCCGGTTGGAAATTTTAATCTTTTATGATTTAAGTTTACACATGCTCTGTTTACGTTTTTACCATTTCGCATACATGAGCATTCTTTGAATAAGATAAGCTTTTGGTAGATACTACACATCCCATATCTCCCATAATCATTCATGCCTTTATCTAGTTAAAAAGGGCTTATAACTGCTGGTTACACATTCTAAGGTATGTTGAATAAGCAGAGGTACATATAGACATTACACATGCTGAGTAACTACAGTCACAGCCAAAAATTTTGAGAATGACACATATATTATTTTTCAAAAAGTTTGCTGCTAAACTGCTTTTAGATCTTTGTTTAAGTTGTTTCTGTGATGTACTGAAATATAATTACAAGCACTTCATACGTTTCAAAGGCTTTTATCGACAATTACATGACATTTATAAAAGAGTCAGTATTTGCAGTGTGGGCCCTTCTTTTTCAGGACCTCTGCAATTCGACTGGGCTGCTCTCAATCAACTTCTGGGCCAAATCCTGACTGATAGCAACCTATTCTTTCATAATTACTTCTTGGAGTTTGTCAGAATTAGTGACTTTTTGTTTGTCCACCCGCCTCTTGAGGATTGATCACAGTTTCTCAATGGGATTAAGATCTGGGTAGTTTCCAGGCCATGGACCCAAAATTTCAACGTTTTGGTCCCCGAGCACTTAGTTATCACTTTTGCCTTATGGCACGGTGCTCCATCGTGCTGGAAAATGCATTGTTCTTCACCAAACTGTTGGATTGTTGGAAGAAGTTGCTGTTGGAGGGTGTTTTGGTACCATTCTTTATTCATGGCTGTGTTTTTGGGCAAAATTGTGAGTGAGCCCACTCCCTTGGATGAGAAGCAACCCCACACATGAATGGTCTCAGGATGCTTTACTGTTGGCATGACACAGGACTGATGGTAGCGCTCACCTTTTCTTCTCCGGACAAGCCTTTTTCCAGATTCCCCAAACAATCGGAAAGAGGCTTCATCCGAGAATATGACTTGGCTCCAGTCCTCAGCAGTCCATTCGCCATACTTTTTGCAGAAGATCAATCTGTCCGTGATGTTTTTTGGTGAGAAGTGGCTTCTTTGCTGCCCTTCTTGACACCAGGCCATCTTCCAAAAGTCTTCGCCTCACTGTGCGTGCAGATGCGCTCACACCTGCCTGCTGCCATTCCTGAGCAAGCTCTGCACTGGTGGCACTCCGATTCCACAGCTGAATCCTCTTTAGGAGTCGATCCTGGCACTTGCTGGGCTTTCTTGGATGCCCAGATGCCTTCTTAACAAGAATTGTTAAATGATCTCAGCAGGTTCTTTTAATGACAGCAATGAAATGCAGTGGAAAGTTTTTTTTTTCGGAATTAAGTTAATTTTCATGGCAAAGAAGGTCTATGCAATTCATCTGATCACACTTCGTAACATTCTGGAGTATATGCAAATTGCTATTATAAAAACTWAAGCAGCAACTTTTCCACATTCCAAAATTTATATAATTCTCAAAACTTTTGGTCATATTATATCTGTATACACAGATATAAGTTTGCTCCATTGGCATGCTTTAAAAATGATCTGCTACAGTGTCTCTTTGATGTGTCCCTTTGTTCACGGAAAGCCTGTTTCTAGAGGTCACCAAGAGTACCAGTGAGCTAAGTTAGAGTGCTTTCGCCACTCTGTCTCCTTTATTTACCAGATCTTCACGTTAAAGCGTTGGAGTTCGAGGTGTCTGGACTTTTACAGCTGCAGGTGCATCAGGCCTCCTTTTCCAGGTTTTGTTAAGATGCTTGATAAGAGAGAGATTGCATTGTCCCAGAGGACCGATAAGCTTAGGAGTTGGAGTCATGCAGTCTGCTCGAAGGGGCCCTGGAATGTAATAGCTTGATGGCGCATTCTGGGGCTTATTCATCCCTACACTCGTGCTGTTCCATCTTTGTTAGGGAAAGGACTTTGTATGTGTTGGACAGTAAGTTGTTCATAAACTTTTGCYATTTAATGGACATATGTACCTGTCCATCCTCTGCTGTGAGAATATATATTTAGGAGAATATACAAAAGTGCATTAAAGTCAAACAACAAACATTAGTTTATCACTTTCACTTTATTAGGTTTTTATTATTTAGGAGAAACACTCAGATGGATTAGAGGTATATATTTAGCATAGTTTTATGAATAAAAACTGTCAAAGGATTTCAATTTTTAACTACACTGAAAGGACTAAAAACAACACAACCACAAAAATAAAAAATATTAATTATTACGTTACCTTGAGCATGTGTACTGTATGTCATTGTTAAAGGCCTAAAATCCTTACAAATTCTAGTCGACAATGTCTATTTAAATAACATATACAATACAACTCAAGTTATTCTGGGTATAATGAATGAAGTTTACATACATGTCAATAATAATCAACAGAGAGTCAGCCAAAAAAATCCGTACACACTTCAGGAAAAGAAAAACTTACATACATATTTATATGATATAAATTAAATGTATACATTAATTGATAGTATAAATATTTTAATATTAAATTAATCTATTTTYCCTTTTCCTGAAGTGTGTATATTATAGGAGTAAAAAAAAAAAATCAGCCTGTAGTTACTGATCCTAATTTTAGGGCAAATTGATGTGCTTCTTGCGAAAAGTCTATGAAAGTGAAATAGTTTTGCTAATAATGCTTCATTTATTAACTTACACAGTTTTGTAAGTACAGTTTTTGTACTAGTTACAGAGGGAGGAAGCAAAGAAGTAAAAGGAGACATGAAGGAAGGAAGTAGGGAACGAAAAAAAAGTAATGAAGGAATAATCTTTTTGTACTATTTATCTAAAAATCATGATATACATTCATTATTATAATTATAAATATTATAAAAATGTATTTTTATAATTTATAAATTATTAAAGATTTTCAGGTTAAATTTGACAAACTTCGTTTTAGTATCAATTTTAAATCATTTTCTTTTGGTTGAACAAGGCAGACTCTTGACTGGAATTAAAACCTGTAGACTCACTGGTCTTTTGCAGATATGTTTAAAGACATTTGTATGATACAGTCTTTTGGCATTTGCATACTAAACATAGCATACATTTTAGTTCTTTCTATCACTTTGCTAAAGCATGCACTTTGGAAATCATGTTGTTGTTTTTTTTAAACATTTTTGTTATAAAAACTCTGAAATCCTTTGTGTTCAAGACATAAATTATGGGATTTAACATGGGCGGAATTGTTCTTGAAAGTGAAGTATTGATTATCCTAGCATTAGGATGGAGAAAGAAAGTTACTGCAGCAAGGTATGTACTCAATACAGGAAGAAAAAATATAGCCACTACTAACAGGTGAGAGACACATGTTTTGAGTGCTTTAAGACGACTCTCCCATGTTGTGACCTTAATTATGGTCAACAAAATGCCTAAGTATGATAAGACTATGGCAATAAATGGCACATAAAGGTATATTGCAGTACATAATTTTGCAATGAAAGAATTTATACTGTTGTCATTACATGCAATTGTATAAATTGGCCCATGGTCACAAAAAAAGCTTTTTACCTCATTGGTTTTACAGAATGAAAGTCGTGTAATCAAAACAACCATTGTGCCAATTACAACAAAATTAAATATCCATATTGCAATTAAAGTTGCAAACATGAAGGAAGTGCTTACAATTGCATGGTATCTCAGTGGTAAGCAAATGGCAATAAAGCGATCATATGCCAATGCAACAAGAGTTAGAGACTGTCCACTAAAAAAGAAAAAAGTAAAAAACATGTTGGTCAAACATGCATCATAGGATATGTACTGTGAATCATAAAAGAATGTCTTCACAAGGCAAGGGATCAGTGCATTTGTTTCACCAAAGTCTGACAGAGCCAGATTAAAGATCCCCATGTATTTAGGAATATGCAGTGAAGGGTCAACTAATATAATGAAAAGTACAATTGAGTTCCCACAAAGTGAGATGACATAAATAAAAATTAGGAAAACAAAGTAATATTGGCTGAAAGGTATTCCAGAAAATCCACTGATGAAAAAGAACTCTGGGCGCACAAATGATGCATTAAGTAATAAACTTGAGTTCAAAGCGTTCATGTTGAAGTAGGTTCTATTGATCTTTCCAGCCTAAACGAGCATAAACAATAAAGTAAAATAAAAATAAGCATGCACATTCAACATAACCAAATACGTTTACGTTTAAACTAATTCAAGTATACAGTAATTTATAATTGTTTAATATATAATTTAGGTAACAGGCAGTATGAAACTTTTACAACACATAAGCAGAGCTGTCCCAGTGAAAATGACATTTTAACTATTAAATTCTCATTACTCCTATTTAGTTCTTATACCTTGTTGTACTGTAGCTTCAACGTGTGTATGTGAATTATATTTAGCAATGTTGGACCATATTTTCTCACGTGATATCTCAGACGATGATGTAAATACAAACCAACTGCTAATATTTTCATTTGTATTTTGGGCAACAGGTTCAGGGCAAATGCCAAAAATGCACCTTTATTTTCTACAATATAGAAATTGCAATTGTGTAGGAACAGCCAAAAATGGTATCTGAGCAATGAACATCTGTTGAATTCTTGCGTAGTGACAGATCCAAAATCTAAAAGCAGGTTATTAAGGTTTGTATATTGTAGGATATAAGGCATAAAAGAACACATTACAATATACAACACATTTTATATTTGTGAATTTTAAAACTGTAGGTCTCATGTTTCCCACAGATATTTAAATCATCCAACTTGATGGCCATAGATCATTATCAAAAAAATAGATGAAATCTGTGATTTTTAATATTTTTATCACTTATCTGAAGCCTACTATAGAAAAGTATTCTTCTGTGGCTATGTTAATCTACTTTAGGAAAAAAGAAATACTGACTGGTTATTTTACGATCAGATTATATTCTATAAAGTAGGATTGAAAAAAAAAAAGAATTACAATTTAAAAACAAGAGTTTCTAAAATGCTTAAATGTTTAATTATAAGAGCATTATATAGCTCTAAATATGACACTTATACACAGTACTTTCCTTGTAGTTACAGTAAGTGTACCAGCATATTGAATATATGTTGGAAATATACCTATAAACTACTTTATTAAAAAATGATTTTTTTATGTACACCAAAAAAACAGAGGTACATTACTTGACATGCTAAACATGGATTTATTAACTACTATAGTCCACTGAACCCAAATGTAATCTATAAACGCGTACTGTGAAATCACATGAAGGTTTGTGCACTTCCCAGCCAAAAAATAAAATAGTTGCACACCCCGATATCCCGTTGGAGCATCTTTTGCTTTAATTATGCCATCGGTTTGATAAGTTTATGCAGTGTCCATCTATGCACCTTATTGTATATTTTCATCTAGAGTCACATAAATTTTTCTCCATTGATGATAGGAGAGTCAGACCACTGCATAAAGGCTTTCCAAAGATTCTCAGTTTAACTTTTGGACTCTGTGCTGGCCAGTCCATATGTGAAAATGATGTCCCATGCACTGTGAACCACTCTTTCACAATTTGTGGTTGATAAACCCTGACATAGTCATCTTTGAATATGCCGGTGCCATCAATTCAATTCACTCTCACTAACTCACTCAGGGTATTCAGGGTCCCGGGGGCCTGGAGCCTATCCCAGAAGACTTAGGGCACGAGGCAGAGAACACCCTGGACAGGGTGCCAATCCATCGCAGGGCACACATACACATACACACACTCACACCCTCATTTACATGCTATGGGCAATTTGGGAACTAGCAATTAGCCTAACCTAAATGTCTTTGGACTATGGGAGGAAACCGGAGTACCTGGAGAAAACCCACTAAGCATGGGGAGAACATGCACACAGAGACGGGAATCGAGCCTGGCTGGAAACCGAACCCGGACCCTTGAGGTGCAAGGCGACAGTGCTGACCACTACACCACAGTGCCGCCTTGAATCTGTAATATTTAAGTGAAATATATTTCGGATATAGGGCTAAATATAATATTTATTTATGGGCAGGTATATTATGTTTTATCTAGAATCTAGATAGATGTGAAGTTATCAAACCCATTTTGCTGATGGGGGAATTTGTAGAATTGAGGGGTTTAAAATTAATTAATGAATTAACAAGACCAAGCAGAGCTCTGCCTAAAATGTATTTCGCCAGCACAATGTACTGAAACTCAGTATGTCTTCTTTCCTTGCTTTAATCTGTAATATTGTGAAATAATAAGTTAAATGTATTTCGCATATATGCTTAAATGTTCATTTTTATTTATGGACATGTGTATTATGTTTAATCTGCATTTGTCACGGTTACTGCTTGCCGGACAAAAGAGAGGCATGATAGCAGAGGTGAAAGTGATCAAAAGACTTTATTGATAAAAAAACAGGGAACCAAAAGAACAGACATGAACTGAAACCAGGATAAACTAAACATGGAGCTACACCAAACTAGACATTACAAACAGACAGACAGACAGACTAGGAGAACATGGAGCCAAGGAGAACACAGAGCTAAGGAGAACACAGAGCTAGGAACACAGAGCTAGGGAGAACACAGAGCTAGGAACACAGACCTAGGGAGAACACAGAGCTAGGAACACAGAACCAGGAAGAACACAGAACCAGGAAGAACATACCAGACAAACAGTAACCCTAGACGAACAGATGCAAGACAAAGACTGGTGAAACACAAGAACATTTATAACAGGGGTCTCAAACTCACTTCCTGGAGGGCCGCAGCCCTACAGAGTTTTGTTCCAACCCTGCTCCAACATACATACTACGTAGTTTTCAAATAAGCCTTAATGACTTGTTTAGTTGGATCAGGTGTTTTTAATTATGGTTGGAACAAAACTCTGTAGGGCTGCGGCCCTCCAGGAACTGAGTTTGAGACCCCTGATTTATAATCAACACTAATTAGCAACCTCAGTTCAGGTGAGCGCCACATCACCTGACTGAGGTGCATTCTGGGGATTGAAGTCCACCAAAACCTACAAATGACAACAGAACACAAAATGAAGTCTGTGGGCGCTTTGGCGCCCTCTGGTGGTATCCCCTGACAGCATTATTGTGAGGCGTGATGACTTTCTGCCATTTTTATCGATAAATTGCACACATTTATCAGCTTTTTGATCAAAACGCTGCCTTTTGTAAAGTGAAAGTACTAGCCGCGAGTTTCCGCACGGCGAAGAACAGCTTTATTTCAAACATAAATTCTCAATCACATTCCAGCTATTATTTCCATCTGTGGTTAAATAATGAATGAAATAATTATTCAATGCTGGACACAAACAGCATAAAAATGATGATTATTTGAAAAGCCTGAAGCACTTCATGTTCATATAAGAATATTTACTTATATTCGAATCAGGACATTTGCATAGTTATCCCTATCAGATATCAGATAGTTAACTTACGAATCAGGACATTTGCATAATTAACACTATCAAATTAATGAAACTTTCAGAAAATTTCATTAATTTCATAACCATTTAAACCATAATTTCATTTTCATAACCATTTAAACCACGTTTAATTTCATTTCATTCAATTTCATTGTTTTGTCCCTGTTAAGACATTACAATGACAATATAAGAAATGTTTTATTATGAATTTTAAAGAACGATTTTGGGCATCTCATTTCATCATTATAAAAATAATATGAAGCACATATACACACACTCATCATGTAAAACAAAATAAAATTCATCTTTGCTTCAGCATTGGAAACAATATTCTTTTAGGTTAACTAAGTATACACAATTCTTGTACTTGTTTCCTACAGAATTTTTATTTTTGTACTTGGTCTGGCTTTTAGATAAAGTCCTTCCATGCGCCATATGGCGGATATTCAGTGAAGCACAACATATTTATTAAAATTCCCGAATGTTGCTTGTGGGATCTCGTGGCATGGTGTGAACAATGTTGGAACATGTGTTTATGTAGAGATAGCATAGATTAAAATAAAGCTCAAATAATTAACTACAGTGATGTAACAGGACATAGTGATGCAATAGGATACAGTTGAACAGCGTGTACAGGATGCATGTACCTAGTTAAACACAATACAGACAAAAGTAAAGTTTAAGGATACATAAGTTTAATATAAAGATTAGTCACAAATTAATGCTTACAAAGTATAAGGCCCCAAGACAAAAATACATAGAACATGGGAGTCAGATATTGAGGTACATTGCCTTACTAATTTTTTATAGGCCAAATAAAAGAAATTTACAGATAATGGGAAACAAATTGTCCAAAGATTAGGATTATAATGGGAGACAAAATCTAGCAAAAATCAGATTATAATGGGAGTCAATGTTAACAGAAAATGTAGAATAAAAAATTGTAGGAGGGGCGAGTCTGCCCCTCCCCTTTTGTGAAACTGTATATAAGGAATATCCTTGTACCAGTTGAGTCAGTCTACTGTGGGACTGTGCCACTTAAGCATTGGAGTACGGCTCATTTTTTAACTTTATTGCTGCAATAAATCCTGCTTACTTCATCCAGATCTACGAAGTTTGGTTTGTTCTTTGATTCCATTATTTATTGATATACATTGATAGTGTTAGTGTCTACAGTTAACCATGCAGTATTAACATAATATGTAGAGTACTTAAAAATCCCCGACAATGGCACGCACCGATTTATGGTATTTTGCTGGAAAAAGCGTCCATTTTTAATGGCCAAATCTGTATATCAGGCAAACCGATTTAAGCATGGCCAGAACACCTAATTCATATAGCCTTGGAATACTGAGGGGGTGTTGACCAGGCCGTATGGCGTGATGAGGTACTTGTAGTGTCCGGTTGGGGTGATGAATGCTGTCTTCTATTCGTCCCCCTCACATATTCGAATGAGGTTGTAAGCGCTCTGGAAATCCAGCTTGGTGTTTGTTATAGGCTGACATTTACAAGAGGAAGTGGCTAAATGAATTTGATGGTGATTTTGTTTAAGGATCTGTAATCGATGCAGGGACGGAGGCCCCCATCTTTCTTAGCCATAAAGAAGAAACTAGAAGCAGCAGGGGACATGGAGACTCAAATGTACCCTTGGTGAGTTGCCTCCTTGATGTACTCTTCCATGGCTTTAGTAGACTCAGGTTGAGATCAATGACACAATAACATGGTCGATGTGGAGGTAGTTGTGTGGCTTGCCTTGGGCAGAAAATGTTCCTGAAATGGGAGTAGTTGTCGGGGATTACTGTAGATTGTTTGTCATTAGGGCATTCTAAGGAAGTGATAGTGATGCAGATGATGGGATAAATGTCCATACAGGGCTTGACACAGTTGGTCCCCCATTTCAGAATCTCTACACTCTTCCAGGAGATGACCGGTTGGTTGTTTAAGTGCCACGAGCATCCTAGAATGAGGTCAGTTGCTCACCAGAGGTCGAGGAGGCCGACGGGGACAAGTCTGACAGACGCAATCCTTCTCTGGACAATAAAAGTCAATATTTCCATTTTAACATTTCCACAAATGGCTTTGGCCCACTGTAGTGCTTTTCCTGTAAGAAGAGATATGATATAAGCAATTTTTGATCGGTCAGTGGAAAACCTGTGAGGCTGCATCTCGAAGGTTAGCTCACTTTGGAGGAGAAATCCATTGCAGTTCTCTGCCTCACAATAGTAGGGCGCTGGTGATGCCATGGAACTGGCTGGACTGGGTGGTATCGTACAGGAAGTGATTGTTGCCAGAAGTTGTGTGGGTGAGGTGAAAGGTTGGCGTAGTTGATCCACCAGCTCTTGAATTGGGTCTCTGCCCAATGGGTTCATCTGGTTCACGTGAAACATGGATGGAGAGAGAGAGAGATTGAACCAGAATATCTTATCAGTGATGGTGCTGGAGCTGATGATCACAGACTGGAGGAATGACGAACACAACACAGGGGTAGGTGAAACAATGAGACGAGAGGGCAGCAGACGAGGCGTGGGAACCTAGCTGGGAATCACAGATTGTTCATAGTGGAGATCAGATGCTGGGTGACTGGAAGTGAGGTGTATTTATCTTGAGTTGGTGATGAGATTTAAGTGTGTGTGTTTAGAATTTGGAAGTTGACTGAGGGCGGAGACTTACGTTTCCATGACATTGACATTCTCTCCAGTAATGGCGTACCATGCCACATTGAAAATAATTTAAAGCAAGGAGGCAGCAATAGGCCAAATGTAACATTTTTTCACACACCGTCATATTAACCTGTACAGAAATGCATGTGTCAGTCATACTTTTAGGAGTCTTGCTACATGTTTACTTTGGTTCTAAATCAAGTCTGGACACACTGAGCCTCCAATCTTCTGAGAAGACTTTCCTCTTGATATTGGAATGTCGTTGTGGCCAGTTAGCCACAATCACAGGAGGCCTGGGATGTGACTCAGATTCCAGTTCATTCCAGTGTGGGTTTGAGGTCATGGCTTTGTGCAGACCCCATGCTGACCTTAGTAAACTTTTGAGCACTGTGATATGGTTGTACATGTCTGGGCATGTTAGTTTTAGTATAAGAAAATTGTGATGCTACAGAAGACCTATACAATTGTTCTCTTGCGACATTGTTAGGGAAATGCCTATATATGTGTTGGACAGTAAGTTGTCCAYAAACATTGCCCATTTAAAGGACAAATGTATCTGTTCAACCTCTGCTGTGGGATTATATATTAAGGAGAATATACAAATGTGCATTAAGGTCAGACAACAAACATTAGCATCACTTTCACTTGATTATCTCTTTATTAATTAGGAGGAACATTCAGATGAATTAGAAGTATATATTTTGCATAGCTTCATTAATAAAAGTTGTCAAAAAGTTTACATTTCTAACTACACTGAAAGACCTAACAATAAGKGAAAACAACACCACCATAAAAATAAGAATTAAAAATACCATTACTTGCATGTGTATTGTATGTCATTGATACAGGCCTGAAAATCTTACAAACCCTAGTTGACAAAGTCTATTTACATAACATATAAAATACAACTCAACTTATTGTGGGTGTAATTAATATAGTTTATATACGTGTGAATAATAATCAATTCAGAGTCAGCCAAAAATATATAACCACTTCAGGAAAAGAAAAACTTAAATTTTAATACTACATTTATTACTATACATTATATATTAACATATGTAATACTATTATGATAATAATATGAGACAAATTGTGTATACACAATTTGTGTGCCCATAGTACCAGAGTACCGCTCAAATGATGCATTTAGTAATAAATTTAGAGTTCAAAACATTCATGTTGTGTTCATTTTCTTTCCTTGCTTTGCCTAAAAGAATATAACCAATGGAGTAAAACTAAAAGCATGCACATTCAACATGGTTTATTTAAATTTGGCTGACTCTTTAGTATTTTTTATATATTATAGAAGTATTTTCTTCAACCTTTTGTTGCAGATCCTAATTTTAGAGCAAATTAATGTATTTCTTGTGAAAAGTCCCTGGAAGTATTTTTTAAAATGCTTTATTCATTCACACACAGTTTTGTAAGTACAGTTTTCATATTAGGTGGGAAGAAAGCAAGGAAGGAAAAATGGAAAAGATGGAAAAAAAAACATAGGGAAGAGGAAAGGAAGAAAGCCATAAAGAAATAATATTTTGTACTGGTTATCTATAAAATCATGTTGCAAAAAAGTTCTTACAAATGGAAAATTTAACAAACAAAAGTATTAATTTTAAATGATTAAATTAACTGGAATTAAAACTTGTAGACTCACTGGTCTCTTGCAAATATTTGATAGACATCTTTTTGATACAGTTTTTTTGACATTTGCACGAAAGCACAGAAAGCACTAAAATGTATGCTATCACTTTGGTAAAGCATGCACTTTGACAATTGTGGTGGTTTTCTTTTTAGACATTTTAATTATAAAGGCTCTGAAATCCTTGGTGTTCAAGACATAAATAATGGGATTTAACATGGGTGGAATTGTTCTTGAAAGTGAAGTATTGAATATCCTAGCATTAGGATGGAGAGAGAGAGTTAAAGCAGCAAGGTATGTACCCAATACAGGAAGAAAAAATATAGCTACTACTAACAGATGAGAGACACAAGTTTTGAGTGCTTTAAGACGACTCTCCCATGTTGTAACCTTAGATAAGGTCAACAGAATGCCTAAGTATGATAAGACTATGGCAAAAAATGGTGCATAAAGGTATAGTGCATTAAATAATTTTGCCATGATAGAATTTATACTGTTGTCATTACATGCAATTTGGTAAATTGGCCCATGGTCACAAAAAAAGCTTTTTATCTCATTGGTTTTACAGAATGAAAGTCCTGTAATCAAAACCACCATTGTACCAATTATGAAAACATTAAATATCCATATTGCAATTAAAGTTGTAAACATAAAGGAAGTGCTTATAATTGCATGGTATCTTAGTGGTAAGCAAATAGCAATAAAGCGATCATATGCCAATGCAACAAGAGTTAAAGACTGTCCACTAAAAAAGAAAAAAGTGAAAAACATATTGGTCAGACATACATTATAGGAAATGTACTGAGAATCATAAAAGAATGTCTTCACAAGGCTAGGAATCAGTGCATTTGTTTCACCAAAGTCTGACAGAGCCAGATTAAAGATCCCCATGTATTTAGGAATATGAAGCGAAGGGTCAACTAATATCATGAAAAGTACAATTGAGTTCCCAAAAAATGAGATAACATAAATAAAAAATAGGAAAACAAAGTAATATTGGCTGAAAGGTATTCCAGAAAATCCACTGATGAAAAAGTACTCTGGGCGCACAAACGATGCATTTAGTAATAAATTAGAGTTCAAAGCATTCATGTTGATGTAGGTTGTGTTAATTTTTTTCCTTATTTTGCCTAAAAGAATATAACCAATGGAGTAAAACTAAAAGCATGCACATTCAACATGATTTATTTACACAAAGTTAAGTATACAGTTTAAAATATATAAAATTTTAAATATATAATTTGATTATAACAGGACAGTATGAAATGTCCAACTACATTTACAAAAAATAAGCAGAGCTGTCAGAGAAGATGACATTTTATCTATTACATTATCATGAATCCTATTTAGTTATATCTTGTTGTACTGTAACTTCAACTTGAGTACGTGAATTATATTTAGGAATATATTAGACCATATTTTCTCACGTGACAGCTCTGTATGTGATGTAAATACAAACCAACTGCTAGTTTTTTTCTCTTTTCTCTGTTGGGGAACAAGTGCAGGGCAAATCCCAAACATGCAACTTTCTTTTCTACGATACAGAAATTGCAAATGTGTAAGCACAGCCAAAATTGGTATCAGAGCAAGTGAAAATGTGTTGAATAAAGAATGTCATTTAATATTTCGCATAAAAATATTATTCTATAATAAACAATAAGATAATTAAGCCAATTTTAAAACATATTTTACTAATTTCAAKCTTTATATTATCTTTTCTCTACTGTCAAATAAAAATAATGATAAAAAAAAATTAAAAAACATATAACTGGATGTACACACACACAGACACAGTGTGCAGGATGTAAAAATGTGCATACTTTTATTTTATTGATTGACAGGTCTTTCATATTTCTCGAGTTGACAGAGTAACTTTTCCTCTAAATCAAGATACTATTCAAGATAGTCTCCATCACATGTGGTGGATTTGTGATCAAATCCTATTTTAAAATCCCCTTTGTTGTATTTGGCACATGAGCAGTTAAGGGCCCAACAGTGCCAATTTGGAAGTTTTAACTGTAAGCAATTGGCAGTGGATTTCTACACCAGTTTTGAACTTACCATGTTTGAGCTGAAGCTCTCTTCTGCACTGTTATGCACAATGATTTACAGCCCAATTAAATATAATAAGAACCTTATTAGTGACTTTTCAGACTTTTCGGCAGGGATTATGTCAAAGTATGATAAGGTTAACATTGTTGGTGATTTAAGAATTCACATATGTTGTCCTAACAAAGTTCTAGTTAGTGACTTTTTAAATCTTATTTATTATTCAAATCTTGTACAGGTTGTACATAAAAAGTTTAAATAATAAATAAAATATGTTTTATTTATTATTATAAATATACACATTTACATATGGAAAAATCTAAAGAAAATTATATTTTAAGTTATTACATGTGTAGGAACTGGCAGGCCACCTCAAAGAGGCCCTCTGGAAGAGGAAGAGACAGTTCACGACATCAGCAAATAAAGAAAGAAACGGTTACTCTTTCCCAACGCAGATGGAGCAGATCTGCAAAAACAACTTCCTTGCACCAGAGAAAACAATCTCACATCTCCACTCAAAACGGTGTAGAGCAGCACAAGTGCCTTGAATATGGAAGTTTCCTCTGGGCTTCAGAACAGGAGACATACAAAGCTTTAGGGACATGTACCATGTTCGATGAAGCCTTCCGATCTGTGCAAGACCCAGAGTCAGTTAAAGTATGTCACAAGGGCAGATATAAAATTATATATGTGTGTGTGCATGTAGAATGTATGATGTCTTAGTGCTGTGTTCAACATGTTTACTAAACTTTACTAAAACTTACAGAGTGTAATCAACCTGTACATTCCTTGCTATAGATAAAGGTATGAATGAGTATGCAAGACATGGGATGTTTGGTATCAAATGAAAGCTCTGTGTATTCAATGAACGATGATTTGCATGAAATTTTAGTCATATGAACCAGACTCATGTTAATACACTTTACCTAAATTACTAAAACTCCCCTGAGATGGCCTCCCACGTGACAGAGCAAACCACAGGTTAAATGTTTGCACGAAAAAGATTTGCAACCATCTCTAATTGGAACAAACGGCTGTGGGACAGACCTTCACCATGAGATTAAAAACCTAAGGTCTGAGCAGCCTCGGCACGTTTTGAACGTCACGCCATCTGAAGGAAGCAAGTGGACGCCTCTATTGCTCTGCTCTCAACCAACGCCTGAACTTTAACTTTTGACCTGCGCCACTCAGCGATCGAAGACTCCACTCTCCTCGACACGCAAAGAAACTTTGTGCAATGAAGAGGCCTGCAGAAGAAGTCTCAGAGCGTCATCATCGGCAATCAGGCAACCAACACGGCAAGGGCTTTCCCGAAAGACGTCACCTCAACCCAGCACACCGACCAATCAGCAATTCCGTGATTCCTTTCGCTGAAGCGAACCAACAAGAACAACCGTCATGTAACGCAAGTAAAACAAACAAAGCTTCATACATTCCTGAAAGTGGTGTGCGATTCATAACTAAGATTAAACCCAAGGCTCTGCTCTTATGACTTTCTCAGTTCTAGTAAACCTAAACAGAACTCCATTAACTTTCACCCTTTAAACTGTTCATGTGTGTGTGTGTGTGTGTGTGTGTGTGTGTGTGTTTGTTGATGGAATGATTAAATAGCATAGTTTCATGTAACATAGATTAGTTCAATAAATTCTTGCTTCTTTATAAAGAACTGTTGTCTTGGTTATGCATTTTAAAGTTTAAACATTTGCCCAGATCTTGCGTTACCTTACTCATAATTGCTAAATACTAGATTTTGTGGTATCATCGGTGGCCACATGATAAGCAGAACTGGTAAGATACACTAAAATGTGCTAAACGCTGGACGGGTAGTCGATAAATTATACTCTATAAATTTTAATTCAATTCAATAACATTAACACGAATCCTAAAAGATTCAATTCACCACTAATCCAGAGTTGAAAGCCTACACATGCAAATTAACACACTAAGCAAACGGTTATAATATACAAATTATTGACAAAATAAATTGGCTCCTGCATATGTGATGCATTGTTTTCTAATCATATGCCTGTTGTGTTTCAGATCCCACTTCCCTGTAAAACCAGTGGCAAAACAAATACCTGCACCAGTGGCGGCCGGTCAATAAGGGGCGCCGCCCCCCTTAAAGTTAGGGGAAGAACGCTACCTTAAAATGGAATTATTTAATTATAATTAATAATAATTATTAATTTTAATAATTAAATGAAGTAATTTAGTCACAATATTCCACTGTATTTAATATCATTTAATACAAAAAAAATAATAAAAATCTAAACTGTATTATGTTCATTTGTGTTCATGTATGCGGGGCAACGAACAAACGAGTGTCTATGTAGGCACGTAAATTTTTGAAAAGCATGTGATTTGAGGCTGAGCTCTAATTGGATGTTTTCAAATCATCCTTGGGGCGCAGCACTCAGCACAGTACGCCCCGAACCCTCCCACTTTTGTTCTTAGCGAATCAATATTGTTTTTAAATATTTGGGCTCATGTGATGGGACCATTCTCAATGAGTCTTTTCCAGCACTTCTTATGGAACGGAGCTTGCTGACTGGATGCGATGTGAGTCATTCCTTTATTTTATACTAGTAGTAATGATGCTTAATCACCTGATTGTCACGGACATGCCAGGCTCCGACCCCACTCAACGCTCCAACTCTCCCGAATTCTGATCACACACATATGCACCACATCACCCACACACATATATACACATCATTTCCCTTCTCTCACTGTCTGAACTCCACTATGGACAAGGACTCTATGCTGTCAATGCATCACATTGGAAAGTTTACCCAACGCTACTTCTTCGTCTCCGTGTCTCCTCGTCTCTGTGTCTCCTTGTATCTGTGTCTCCTCAACTCCGTAGTCCAGCGAGGTCCACATCCTGCCTACCTTGTCTGCCATTCCTGTCCCTCCATCCACCAGCTCCATCAATATAACAGCTAAGACCTTCCGGCTCACTCAGTCACTTTTCATAATTATACTGTTCGTTTTCAATAAATGTGCCCGTTCGGGTTTTTTCCCCTCACCTCTATTTGTTGTGTCAGTCCTTCCGTAACACTTAAATGGCTATTTACAGGTGAGTATTTCATTTTCATTTTGTTTGTGCCCCACGCCAATTTTTTTTTTTTTGCACCAGCCGCCACTGACCAGCATGCTGCTGTTGTTCTTTTAATTATTCAACTGCTGGACAGTTCTGTGCTGTTTTATCAATAACTCACAGGTAATTTTAGATGCTTCTACATGTTTTAATGGCATGGGGTTAATAACTTTATTTACTGTAACCTCAATAGCGTTGCATCTTGCAGAACCTTGCGCTCTAAACCTAAACCTGCACCCTGGATAAATGACACCCCTTGTGTCATTGTGTTGCCAGGCATGAGAGTAGGAGAGGAGGCAAGAAGTGGAAGAAGTGAGGAATTTGTGGCATTGTTGAACCCAATGATCAAACCCTTTTCATAAATCCCCTGTCATACACATAACTGTCATACCTGTCTACTGTCATATATATACCACTTCTGTAGAGCAGAAAAATAACTAGAAGGTAGTGATACCATTTTTTTGTTAGTTAGTTAATTACCTGTTAACAAGGTCAGGAACACTGCAAAATAAAGTCATACAAGATAACCTGTTTCTGCCTTGAACAGCTGTTGAATTCTTGCATATTGACAGATCCAAAATTTGAGAGCAGGTTATTAAGGTTCATATAGGATACAAAATAGGCATCTTTAGATTGCTAAGCAGTTGTAAGCTTATAATACTGGATGCATGATTGATAACAATTGTGTGAACAATCCTAATAGTGCAGGTCTTCAGCAGCTTCCAACTACAATGAATAATGCGTAATGCTTGTAAGAGTGCAGTGTTGCACTAAGAAGGATCAGACACTGAACTTTCCATATTGACATATGAAAGTATATTGGCAGGCAATTATATTAATATTTTAATAAAATTATATATATATTTTTACATTTTGTTATTGATAAACTGACTGACTTCCATTATTGCAAGTTGTTTGCTAAGGCAAATATTCTTGCATGCAGATTAGGTACAGTATGTGTTCTGATTCTGTGACCTATATGTGTTCTAATGTTGCACCCATAAAGGAAGTGCTTATAATTGCATGGTATCTCAGTGGTAAGCAAATGGAAATAAAGCGATCATATGCCAATGCAACAAGAGTTAGAGACTGTCCAATAAAAAAGAAAAAAGTAAAAAACATGTTGGTCAAACATGCATCATAGGATGTGCACTGTGAATCATAAAAGAATGTCTTCACAAGGCTAGGAATCAGTGCATTTATTTCACCAAAGTCTGACAGAGCCAAATGAAAGATCCCCATGCATTTAGGAATATGCAGTGAAGGGTCAACTAATATCATGAAAAGTGCAATTGAGTTCCCAAAAAATGAGACAATATAAATAGAAATTAGAAAAACAAAGTAATTTTGGCTGAAAGGTATCCAGAAAATCCACTGATAAAAAAGTACTCTGGATTTTTGTTTGAAGCATTTTGTACACTTTTGTACACTGTACACTTGTAGACAAATTTCAAGAAAGCAAACATTCAGAGACTGTAGGTAGCTTAGAATGATGCTTTGAGTGTTTGAATGTATGTTTGCTTCCTTGAAATTTACCTACAAGGCTTCGGGTGTGTGTGTTTAGAATTCGGATGATTGGGAACGTTGACTGAGAACAGCCTGGCGCTTCAGTGACATTGACATTCTCTCCGGTAATAATGGGGAACCATGCCACAATGAAAAAAAAAAATAACACAAGGAGGCAGCAATAAGCCAAATGTTACATTATTTCACACACTGTCATATTAGCCTTACAGTAATGCATGTTTCAGTCATACTTTTATCTTTCTACATTCTAAATCAAGTCTGGACACATTGAGCCTTGATTAACATCAGCATATTTTAAGTAGCAATGTAAATTTGCCTTTTGAACATCTTTTTACAAATGTATAAAGCCCTTTATATCTTCTGAGAAGACTTTTCACTTGATATTGGAATGTGGTTGTGGCCAGTCAGCCACAAGCACAGGAGGCCTGGGATTTGACTCATTTCATCCCAGTGTGGGAGTGAGGTCATGGCTTTGTGAAGACCTTATGCTGATCTTAGTAAACTTTTGAGCACTGTGATGATTGTACATGTCTGAGCATGTTGGTTTTAGTATACGAAAATTGTAATGCTACTGGAGACCTATACAGTCGTTCTGTTCCAATGTTGTTAGGGAAAGACTTATTTATGTGTTGGACAGTAAGTTATCCATAAACTTTGCCCATTTAAAGGAAAAAATTATCTGACCAACCACTGCTGTGGGATTATATATTTAGGAGAATATACAAATGTGCATTAAGATCAGACAACAAACATTAGCATACCACATTCCCTTTGCTATCCCTTTATTAATTAGGAGGAACAGTCAGATGAATTAGAGGTATATATTTTGCACAGTTTTATTAATAAAAGCTGCCAAAATCTTACAAACTCTAGTTGACAATGTTAAATAATGTTAAATAACATAATAATATATTTTAAGTTATTCTGAATGTAATTAAAAGAGTTTCTATACATGTCAATAATAATCCATATAGAGTCAACCAAAAAACATATACACACTTCAGGAACGAAAAACTTGTATACATATTTTAATATGAAATTTATTGCTCTACATTATATATTTGTATATATAAAAATATTATGATAATATCATGAGAAAATGTCTGTAAACATTTTTTGTCTGACTCTGTAGTATGTGTTACTGTACACATTGTAAAGGTAAACTTTTTTTTCAGCCTGTGGTTGCAGATTCTAATTTTAGAGCCAAATAACATGCTTCTTGTAAAAAGTCTATGAAAGTAAACTTGCTTCATTCATCTACTTATACAGTTTTGTAAGTACAGTTTTCATACTAGGTAAGAGGAAAGAAAGTTATACTTGTTGTTATCATGTTGTAAATGAGTTTTTACAAATGGTATATTTAACACACCTTCCCGTAAGTATCAATTCTAAATTAGTAAATTAGTTGAATAAGACAAATTTGTAACTGGAATTAAAATGTAGACTCACTGGTATGTTGCAGATATTTTAAAGACATCTCTTTTATACAGTTTTTTGACATTTGCACACTAAACATTGAAAGTATTAAAGTATATGGTATCACTTTGCTAAAGCATTCACTTTGCAAATCATGGTGGTTTTCTTTTTAAACTTTTTTATTATAAAGGCTCTGAAATCCTTTGTGTTCAAGACATAAATTATGGGATTTAACATGGGTGGAATTGTTCTTGCGAGTGAAGTATTGAATATCCTAGCATTAGGATGGAGAGAAAAAGTTACAGCAGCAAGGTATGTACCCAATACAGGAAGAAAAAATATAGCTACTACTAACAGATGAGAGACACATGTTTTGAGTGCTTTAAGACGACTATCCCATGTCGTAACCTTAGATAAGGTCAACAGAATGCCTAAGTATGACAAGACTATAGCAATAAATGGTGCATAAAGGTATACTGCAGTAAATACTTTTGCCATAACATAATTTATACTGTTGTCATTACATGCAATTGTGTAAATTGGCCCATGGTCACAAAAAAAGCTTTTTATCTCATTGGTTTTACAGAATGAAAGTCGTGTAATCGAAACCGCCATTGTGCCAATTATAACAACATTAAGTATCCATATTGCAATTAAAGTTGCAACCATAAAGGAAGTGTTTATAATTGCATGGTATCTCAGTGGTAAGCAAATAGCAATAAAGCGATCATATGCCAATGCAACAAGAGTTAAAGACTGTCCACTAAAAAAGAAAAAAGTAAAAAACATGTTGGTCAAACATGCATCATAGGATRTGYACTGTGAATCATRAAAGAATGTCTTCACAAGGCWAGGRATCAGTGCATTTRTTTCACCAAAGTCTGACAGAGCCARATTAAAGATCCCCATGTATTTAGGAATATGCAGTGAAGGGTCAACTAATATCATGAAAAGTACAATTGAGTTCCCAAAAAATGAGACAACATAAATAGAAATTAGGAAAACAAAGTAATTTTGGCTGAAAGGTATTCCAGAAAATCCACTGATGAAAAAGTACTCTGGGCGCACAAATGATGCATTTAGTAAACTTGAGTTCAAAGCATTCATGTTTAAGTAGGTTTTGTTTATGTTCTTTTCAGCCTAAAAGAGCATAAAAATGGAGTAACACTAAAATAAGGATGCACATTCAACCTGATTTGTTTAAATGTAGACTAATTTAAGTATACAGTTTAAAATTAGTACATTTTTAATTTATAATTTAGTTATGACAGGACAATGTGAAATCCATCTACAGTTATAACACATAAGCAGAGCTGTCACTGAGAAAATGACATTTTAACTATTAAATTATCATTACTCCTATGTAGTTATATCTTATATATTGTTGTACTGTAGCTTCAACTTCTGTACATGAATTATATTTAGCAATGTTAGACCATATTTTTGTCACGTGAGAGCTCAGACAGTGATGTAACTACAAACCAACTGCTAGTTTTGTGATTTCTCTGTTGGGAAACAGGTGCAGGGAAAATGGCAAACATGCAACTTTCTTTTCTACAATACTGAAATTGCACAAAGCCAACACTGGTATCTGAGCAAGTGAAGATATATAGAATGAAGGATATTGTTTAATATTTCCTATTAAAAGATTATTCTATAATAAACAATAAGATCATTAAGCCCATTTTTAGACATATTTTACTGATTGCAGGCTTTACATTATGTTGTCAGATATAAAAATAGAAATAATGATAAAAAAAATAATAAAGACACATATTATTTGGATTTACACACACATAGACACACAGTTCTGTAAAATGTAAAAATGTAGTAATGTAAAAATTATTTTGCGTAATTTCATTGTATTAACTGACAAAGGTCTTTCATATTTGTGGCACTGTTGATCCCAATGCTCAAATTCTATTTAAAAATCCCCCTAGTTGTATTTACATTTATGTTGAATTTGGCATAAGAGCAGATGTTGGTTACGGTGCTTGTTTAAGRGCCCAACAGTGCCAAATTGGTGGTTCAGTGTTCGAATCTGTAACCTTTTCATTGGTAGACCAGTACAGTGTGTATAGAGGTATGTTTGATAATTTTAATTGTTTTTTCTTGTCAGCAGCAAGCTGTACTGTCATATACAAACCACTCCTGTAGAGCAGACAAATACTAGAAGGTAGTGTTACCATTTATTTGCTTGACTGTTTGTTTGCTAGTTAATTGTCTGATAAAGTCAGGATCACTGCAAAATGAAGTCATACAACATAACCTAAATAAACTTTGGCTATCAATAAGAATATAGTGGGTGTTTCTGTATTAAACAGCTGTTGGATTCTTGCATAGTGACATCCAAAATCTGAGAGCAGGTTAGAAACGTTTATATAGGACACAAAATTGGCATAAAATAACATGTTACAAAATGCAACACACATTATATTTGTGAATTTTAAATCTGTAGGAGTCATGTTTTTGAGCTTCATGGACTGGGATGACCTGGGAGATGCAGGTTCTGTCCAGTTGCATGGGTTGCATTTAGGGAGAACATTGAGGGGTGAACTCTGGGTCAGTCTGCGAGGATGGAGGCGGTCGTTCGATCCGCTAGAAAGAGTCAGGGTCTGGAATTCGATGACATAGTCCTAGTTCGAGCTTGAGCCTTGGCACAGCTTACGCCCTGCCTCCCTGCCATGAGCGGTCGAACATCCTCCTCATTTCCTAAGTAAAACTTATGTGCATATGATAATTTTATTTAGGTAAAAATGGGGAAGGAGATGGTTAAAGGAGAGAGGAGGGGAAAAGGGGAAGGAAAAGATGTGAAGGTGTACATGTGCAGGTCCATTGCCAGTGCACAGCTGGCATGCTGACATATCCATGGCGAAATTCGGCGGTGGGCGGAGTGGMRGGATGGCCACAAAAAATGTGAAACAAAAGCCATGGTCAAAAACAAGTGTAACAGGTTTGAACCTTTTGCACAGGTGGCACCACAGAAACACGGACAGGAGGTGAGGTCTTATGGGAAAAAGGATAAGACCACATCTTTCCTGGGCGTCCGTTGGCTGGGCGGTGAGGTCTTATGGGAAAAAGGATAAGACCACGTCTTTCCTGGACGTCCGTTGTCCTCGCACAGTCCTCTCTCCAGCCTTTTTCTCTTCGGTGGCGGGGATGGAAAGGTGGGCTCTGAGCGGAAGTGAAGGTGCCGCAGAGCTCTTTAGTACACTATTCTCTCAGAGATCAAACGGCAGCATTCTGGTCACTCCTTTGTTTTGCTTACGGACCCCAGTCTAAACGTCGTGCTTCGCTGAAAAAGAGAAAGCCAGAGGCCGATAAATGTTAATTATTGCCATCTGGCGCACTCCTTCGCGCACCTGCAGAATGGGGGTGCCACCTACGTAGTGAGTCTATGGAGTGAGCTAGGAGCAATAACAGATTTAGGCGCACACCCATGATGCCCAATAAGTGATATTGCCCCTCCCTTTGTTCTGAGGGTAAGACCTAGACCTTGTTCGGGACTGCATTCCCCACTAGTGTAACGGGTTAGACCCTTTGTGCATGGGTGGCACAGATACACTTGAGGTGAGGTCTTCCGATAAAAAGGGTAATTTTATTTGGATAAAATGGGGAAGGAAAAGGTTAATAGAGGAAGGAAGGATAAAAAGGTAAAAAAGTGTGCATGTGCATGTCTGTCAGCAGTGCCCAGCTGGCATGCAGGCACACGGCTAGTGAAAGGACCCAGTGGCAGCACAGAGAGGTAGCGCTCCTGAACGCTCTCATGGCAGCAACCTCTCCCGCTGAAAGGAGCCAGGCGTAGGACGTGATGTGGGGAGCCTATGGCGTGAGCGAGGAGCGTGCATACCATAACACAAGGAAGCGCAAGTTTAAAGCCGAGAAACAAACAGTGAGGCGAACAAACCCAAATGTGAGATGAAAGAYGAGAAAATGAGAAAACTAAACGAACTAGGCAACGTGAAAGCAATGAAACAAAACACAATAATAAATTAGCCAAAAACGTAATGCAGCAAAAACACACAATAATCTAGCCACACTACCCCACTCTTCTGCTCCTTGAACTTGCTTTCCGTAGCTGCCTGCATCAAATTCAAAACCCTGAGGCTTGCCAACAAAGCTAAAAATGAACCAGCTCCTCTTTAATCATACCACACACTGCACCACATTTCCTCCAATCCTCCAGCATTGCTCAGCTCAGCATTTTATTGTACACAGTTAAACAAAACAATGCTCCAATGTACAATAGGTAGTCAACCAGAATGTCTATTACCGCTGTGCTCAATGCTGCCGCCAACAGTGGCCAAAATAAATCAGTCCCATTTCAAAGTAATTTGTGAAATGACCACCAATTGGCGCAAAGTGAAATTTTTAGCCGTTTTTAAACGTGAATACGGCTTAGGTCATTAAAAAAACGTCATAATAATATGGTGTATTGAGGAAATACTCCAGTGGTGGTAAAAAAAAAGACATTGGTTAAATGTTGTTTAGACAGACGATTATTGACTAGCTGACAATTTTATTTGTACAAAGAATTAACTGTTATATAGTCAATCTCTGTTTATGTCTTTATTGTTATTATTTTTGAAATACATTTAAAGACATTAAAACTCTAAATATAAAAATAACTGGAAAAATAGACTTTCAGAATAGAAAATTTAAATCACTCAAAAAAAATTTGTCTTACATTTGTCTTGATAATTTTACTTCTGTGGTAAGWAGCTGTTATTATTGYTTTTTCCAGCTTTGAGCTGAACTTATGTGAGCTTGGCTCTCAGCCAGTGTTGTGTGGAGTGATTTAGCATACACTTAATTATAATAAGGACTTTTTAATCTACTTATACGATTTGGCTGAAGCCTAAATATTATTGTGTCATTATTGTGGGTGATTTTAATTATCATGTTTGTTGCCCTGAAAATATGCTGGCCAAAGATTTTTTAAGATTAATTTGTTTGGTTTTGTGCAGTCAGTGTCTGACCCCACACAGGAGCAGGGATACACCCTTGATCTTGTTTAATCTCATGGGTTATCTGTTTCTAATATTGAAGTCTGTGATGCAGTATTTTCTGATCATATGCCTGTTTTGTTTAACTCTGTTCTACCGGATAATGATGTTAAACTCTGCGCGCGTATACTGCGCTGACGCATGTTTAACTCCTCCACCACCGGTGAGTTCTTTGATGCACTTAACCAGAGCTGTGATGATGAGAAAAACATGAGGCATTTAATACAATTCTTAATGGTCCCCAAAATGTTAGTTTCTACAGCTCTTAGGCAGTGTGGGAAAACTTTCTCCAGTTTTTTATTGATAAGGTTTCTTCTACAAGGGCTCTTATTACATCTCCTGCATGTGACCCATCTATCTCCATTACTGTCTCTAGTGCTGCTGTTTTTTAACCACTTTGAGCCCATTTCTCTTTCCTTTCTGWCAAAGATTATTGATATTATAATCAATAATCCTGCTGATCCCATTCCTCCACATATTTTTTAAGAGTTTTAAGAGTTTTTAAGAGTGGTGACTCTCAAAAAGCAGACCAAACGTCATTCAGCACGTCACTCCCCCCAACAGTGCAGCAATTAGCATTGACTTACATCTGAACAGAGTCGTTTATATCTCTAAGTCTATATCTCTCAGTTGAGTACCGTGTGTGTGTGTGTGTGTGTGTGTGTGTGTGTGTGTGTGTGTGTGTGTGTGTGTGTGTGTGTTTGTATGTTTATCAATCCAGTGCATTTTTGTTGAGGAGATGGATGGCTTGTGGCTGTTACACAGTCT
>QMIH01000737.1:147560-173075 GCA_003987875.1 Clarias batrachus
GCCGCCGAGGACAGCGAGCTTCCTCTTCCTCCGCCGCCGCCATCATGCACCGCCGAGGACGTCGAGCTTCCTCTTCCTCCGCCGCCGCCGTCATGCGCCGCCGAGGACGTCGAGCTTCCTCTTCCTCCGCCGCCGCCGTCATGCGCCGCCGCGGACGTCGAGCTTCCTCTTCCTCCGCCACCGCCGTCATGCGCCGCCGAGGACGTTGAGCTTGCCAGCTCCTTTCCCGTGTATCAGCAACGACGAAGACGGTGAGCTCTACTACAAGGCTGTTTCCGATGACAGCGGCGAGCGCTACTATGTACTGTATAGTATAGACGACGAAAGCGAGCTTAGCAGCGGCGACGATGAAGACGAGCTTCCCTTGCAGCCGCACAGCGGCAGCGACGACAGCGAGCTCTATATTCTGCCGCGAAGCTGCTTCGTCGACAGCGAGCTGCCGCCGCTGCATCGCGCCGCCGAGCACGGCGCTTTCGTCATGGACAGCGAGCTGCCGCCGCTGCATCGCGCCGCGGAGCACGGCGCTCTTGTTATGGACAATGAGCTGTCGCCGCTGCATCGCRCCGCCGAGCACGGCGCTTTTGTTATCGACAGCGAGCTGCCGCCGCTGCATCAAGCTGATGAACACAGCGAGCTCCCAAAATAGCTCGCTGTTTGGTGTCTTTAAGTTCCTGGTCTTGCGTCTGTCGAATTATCGTAGTTAAATGTCTAATTGTTTAGTAGTGGCTGTTGTTTTGTCTATTCGTGTTTTACTTTCAGTTTCAGTTATAAAGTATATTTGTTTGACGGTTTCCCTGACTTTGGTTTAAATAAACATCGTTTTCCCTGAACCACCTGGATCCTCTGCAGTTATGCCTCGCACACCTACTCGTGACACATTGGTCTTTTTAACTTTCAAAAACAAACTATACCAATGGTGTCCTGAAGTCATTAATTGTCAGAGGCTGAACTTGATGTGAAGAATCCAGTTACAGAATAGAGCGAGAGAGAGAGAGAGAGAGAGAGAGAGAGAACAAAGACAAATTGTTGGAGACAATTATGTGGTTTAGGAAGTAGAAGCGTAGATCAGTGCCATGAGTCCAATCAGCGTAATGGCAAAGTCAAATTGTTCGATAAATATGTGTTTAAGGAGGCGAAGACAAAACAAACAAAGCAAACTTGGCAACCTGAAAACAATCTGTGAAAATGGCAAGCAAATTGAGCAAGAGAGCATGCCGTTAACGAGACAACATGCTGTGATTCCTTAAATGCCGGGAGAAATCAGCAGTAAATAAGAACAGGATATGCACACGGGGTGGTGTGGTGGTCTGGGTAACCATATAACCATCTGGGGAAACGTGGGGCAAAGCATGACAGCATGGGAAAAAAGCATAACAGCGGCTAATGAAACAATTATGGAAATGTGACAATGTGGCCAACACAATGTGGCCACACAATGTTTTGAATTAATGGTTATCTATCTTTTGTTAGGTACACTAGAGCAAAAAATTAAGTATGGTTAATAAGTTGTCCACCTCACCATTTTAGATTTAAATTTATCTATAGGGTCATAACAGCTGTTTCATCTACATAACTATGTTCGTAATGGTGCCATGCAGTAATTACACCTTAATTCACATTCTATGAATGGATGCAACTATTATTATTATTAGTAATAGTAGTAGTAGTAATAATTACGCATGCAACAATTTACTATAACGTTTATTATTAACACAATTTCTTTAGTTGTATTGCTTATAATACCTATCAAAAGAGGTCCAAGAAAAGACAAGGGTTGATAATGCACATTAATTGTCAGCCTGTCAGGTTTGCTAACTTGCCACAAAAAAAAAAAAAAAAATCGACTTTTGCTGAAGGAGTCAATTCTGGCTAAAATAGAGTGTGCAGTGCATCATAGTTTTCTGTGTATGGGGCTAGATAACCATGACCATTCAGAGAGCTTTTGCTTAACCTTGATGAGCACTAAAGTGCCTTCAATTAGCACGTGAAATCAGAATGGGCTGCAATGGGGATATGAGCATGACACTGTGAAAGAAGGTGACCTAATGGATGGCTGGGTTTGTGTGGATCACTTACTTGGTGAAAAAATTGCACTAGCCTGCATTAAGGGAAAATGCAAAGTGTTTGTGCTTTTTTATACAGACCACCTATCTTAACTTTGTTGCAGACGATGAACAAATCATCAGGTCAACCATATTTTACAAATGACAGTAAAGTGACCTCATTCAGCAGGATAATGAAGCCTTTTGTTATGTTGTTACATTCTGCTTGGAAAAATGTATATTTAAAATTTAACAACCTATATCATTTTAACATAGAAATGGTGCACATATAGTGTCCAAAAATGTTGGATACATGGTCCATTCCCTCATGATTGTGATGTGGAGATTTTTATTTATTTTTTTACTTTTTCTATCACACAGAACCTTGGGAGGAGTCCATAAGAGATATGACCTGCATAGTTGACCAATGAGCTCATACATATAGAATTATATAAACATGAAATGTTCTCCCAGATCATTTTTATCCTTTTGGCAGAAGAAGTGGACACCACATTATACAATATTCCAGCATTATAATCTACGGACTATATACTTTTTATAGTGTAAAATATACTCATACTTTTATATACTAAAATATACTTATACTTTTATAGTGTCACTTTAATATGGAATAACAGTTAGTTTAAATGGCAACAAGCTAGTACCCAGATTATTTTTTTAAGGTTAAAAAAAATTATTTTAAACTACTAAGCAAAAGTAAATATGGCTCAAAATGTTTCCAGAACAAAAATCAGTGAATTTGTTATTACAGGATTTGACAATTTTGAAAAACAAATAATTCTTGGAATCATCATACTCTCTGTATATATTCTTGTAATGCTTGGGAACCTGACAAACATATTCCTCATTGTCATGGATAAGCGTCTACACCAGCCAATGTATCTCTTTATTTGCAATTTAGCAATTGTAGATATGCTCTACTGTACATGCTCGTGTCCAACAATGATAGGGATCCTTTTAGTTGGCTTTAAAACCATTTCTTTTGTTCCATGTATTATTCAGATGTTTGTGTTTGGTTTAGGGTTTGTTATGGAGGTGTTTACTATTTCTGTTATGGCTTTTGACCGATTACTTGCCATTTCCAAGCCACTGCACTACCATTCGATTTTGACAAATGTTCGTTCTGTTATTCTCACCTTCTCGCTATGGATTCTGGGTTCTGCTACAATTGCTGTTGTGCCTGGAACAGCTCTTTCACTTCCATTCTGTTACACAACACTGAAATTCATATTTTGTGACTATGGATCTGTTGTCAGAGCCACTTGTGTAGATCCTAACCCATATTTTGATTTAATGGCAATTTTAACATTCTTTTTGCTGTTTGGAACATTCAGTTTTATATGTGGGTCTTACATAATGATAGTTATTGTTGTTGTCAAAATGACCTCCAAGGGTAGCAAAAAACAAGTGTTTAACACATGCTTTAGTCATTTGATTGTTGTTGTTTGCTATTATGGCTCTACTTTTATTATAACAATTTTAACTCGAACAGGTATACTTCTCACAATAGAGGAGCRACAGGGGTTCAGAATTGCCACAATTCTTGGTCCATCCTTAGTAAATCCTTTCATTTATTCTTTTAGAACCAAAGAAATCAGAAACAAAATATTGAGAATTGTGTCTAAAGTGTGTAGACCTTCCAAATAATGTGGTGGTAATTTTTTTATTATGTATTTCTTTTAATATTTACCTAAAGAGTGAGTAAAGGCTCACAGGGCCACAAAGCATAGAAAACATAATACTCTGAACAGCTTATGACTCTCTTTTATTTAAATCTGTGTTAGTCTAAATAACCTATTAATTTTACACATATAATGTATCAGAATATTTGAATTATTATAGACATGATTTAAATCTTATAATATTTGTATGAACCTAATCAAGTAATGCAAGGCAGCATTAAGTTGTGCATAATTAAAAAATCTGCGAGAATAGTAAGTGTGTTTATCAAGCAAATACACAATAAACTACATTTTTTATCAAACAAGTGTACAGAAACTTAACTTGAGTTCAAGCAATTTCTCCAGTGTTAAATTAACAACCAGCATTGAATATATGGGTGGCATGGTGGTTTAGTGGTTAGCAGTGTTGCTTTGCACCACAGGTACAAGGTTCAATTCCCACCTGGGTCTGTATGTATGCAAGTTTTTATGTTCTTTTCATGCTTGGTGGGTTCCCTCCAGATAATCTGGTATCCTTCCACCATCCATGGGATTAGTCTAACGGGTTCAGTTAGTCATTAGGGTCTTCCCAAATTGCCCATAGAGTGTGAATGACAATCAGGTGTCAACCTGGCAACCCAACCCCTTAACTAACTGCCACAGAAATTGCTGATATACCTCAGGGGTGGGGAGTATCCATCATTCAATGTGGATAGACCAAAAAAATATGTATACATGAGTACATCTGGGCTCAAATTAACTCTGAAATAAATAAATGAACACTGGGAATTTTATGTAGATAAAATTTTCTAAGGTGCATTCACTTGCTGAGTAATCAGCACAAGTGTAARGAAATGTAAGGAAAGGAACACTAACACAAGCATTCCATTTATGTGTCCTAGTATGTGACCATTGCAAAGTCACAATCACTTTTTATGCTATTTGCTTGGTTTTTATCAGAACAAAGATAATAAATGTAGTTATTTTTGTAAATTAATGCCAGATAGTATTTGGTGGCAGATACAGACCTATAAACTTCAGCTTTTTTGTTTAAAATTACAGACAAATTGAAACTGTCATGTCTGTCTGAGTTAGTTTCAAAGCAGTTTTATTTCTGGCTCTCGTAACACAAAATTAAAGAACTTAAACAAAAAACAAAGGAGCTCCTGGCTGGAGCTGCGAGCGAGCACGTAGAGTCACAAAGTCCTGAAGCAACTAAACGGCGCCGAGTTGGCGTACTAAATCAGCAAGCAYCGTTGTGCGAAAGAGCCGTGAACTTGCACCCTCCCCGGGTGCGCCTCGCTCGACAGCCACAGCTCAGTCCTGAGTGGAAGAGATACAAGAGTATGCACACAAATACAAATGTAGAGAGCCCTTGAGACAAGAAAGACGGTGAACTGACAGGGGGTTATGGGAGCGGCTGGCATAAATAGCAGACACACAAGGAGGATACAGGTGAACTTCATGAAGTGCTAATTGTGCAATACATACATACGCAGACACACCAGGGGGAGACAAAGAGGCGGCTCAGTAATCCGGCGAGCCAGATCTTAACCCCCGGGACTGCGGTGGTACAGATGTGACAGAAACAGTAAGATAAGAGGTTATTTTTAAATGCCAACTTAAATCTGAGTTAGTTAATATATGAACAGTTTTGCCACACCTTTAGCCGAAGCCTGCAAGCTGAAGGAAGTGTCAGATATCACACATACTTTTCCTAAAGTGACACTTCACAGAACCYTTGTATGGGAGAGTCCGACCCTGTTTGCATGTTTTAGAATTCCCTCATAATTATTTGATTAAGGTTTATTTTTTCTGCACAATTAATTATTCTTCTGAACAACATTCTAAATTCTTAATTTTCCTCCCAAAAATCCTCCTCTAAATATTCATCAAATCACTCATATGACATATTGTGGACAAGTTCTTAGGCTGGAACAAAGCCTTTATGTTGTACTTTAAGTGTGACCTAGAGTATTCTGTATTGCAGCATGTTTGTGTAATGGTTAGTACTGTGGCCTAGTCTAGTGGTTAGTCTGTCTCAGGTATGTTGGTATGAACAGACCCCCCCAAAAGGAGCAGTCGATCACATTCCAGAACCCATCTCACAGCCTGCATGGAGCCATCCAGATAATCTTATTTGATTTGTGACAAAACAGCATCTAAATAAAAAAAAATAATATTTTATTTGTAACATACATAGTCATACACAGTACGATATGCAGTGAAATGCTCATATGACCGCTCGTGACCTTAAAGTTTTTTTAAAAACAATTTACAAGAAATAAAGAAATAACTCGTGGAATAAAATAAAATAAGAGTAAATTTAGCTATAGAAACAAAATACAAAAAATGTAAAAAAAATATATAAGAAATATAAAATATAAAAACTTGTCTGTATAAATGTAGCCATAAATTTGAATGGAAATAAAAATGGGATTAAATGGAAATGTGGAAATGTCCAGGAAGTGTGTACCTGTGCAATGTCCATAAGTGTCCAGGGTATACGCAACTGTGCACGAGTGAACAGATGAGTGAAATGTCCATTACTGTAAGGTGTGCAGATGTGTTTTAGTCCAGTGTAGTAATCTGGTTGAAAGATTGTATCATCTGCGGGAAGACACTCCTCCTCAGTCTCTCTGTATTGGCCTTCAGGGAGCGGAAGTGTTTTCCTGACCGCAACAGAGAGAATAGTCCATTGCTGGCATGGCTGACACTGCATGAAAAGAGCTATATCTAGACAAATACCGTATGGGAAATCCCAGCTAAACTTTAAGTTTACCAGATGTATGAGGCAGAGTGCTTGGAAAGGTAGAATGCAAAAGGAAATTTTGTTTAACGACCAGATACCTCATGTATGTGGATGTATACAGGAATAACTGAAAGTTACTAGGAGTCTTCACAGCTATCAATGAGAGGTGATGACCATGAAATGTAAAGGCCTTTTGTACAGTAGTAGCCACACGAAATAGCCGAGGCCATGTGGATGCCGTGCGGATCCCGTGCGGCTTCCCTTTGGACCCCGTGGTCACCCCACCCCATGTCCTGCCAGGAAGGTGTGTCAAGAGTTCACAGTAAACACTCCCATTCAAGCTCTAATTATTCATTTACCTGCTGACACCACTAGATGGCGCTTTGTTCTAAAGAACATATTAACACAAGCATTAGTGTTAATGTGTTAGCTGCGCTGTGTTGCAATCACGTGATTTTAACAACTATGAACACGTGTGCTTCAGCCTTTATATAAAAATAATAATCATGTTTTTTGCTGTTTGTGTCCAGCATTGAATAATTATTTCATCAGTTATTTGACCATGGATGGAAATCATAGCTGGAATGTGATTGTGAATTTATGACTGAAATAAAGCTGTTCATGCATTAACCCCGTTTTGTGCTTGAACTTTCACTTTACAAAAAATGATCAAAAGGCTGATTCATTTTAAACACCTCAATTCTGCCAATTCCCCCATCAGAGAAAACTGGTTTGAAATGTTCAACCCTATTGTGAATGAAAGGTGAGAAGAGTAAGGGTCCGCGGGAGTTCACCACGGAGCACACTGTCACGTTGTCAGCGAGTAGACTAAAACAAAATCATGTCTATACTTCATGTAGAGTCTGAGAATTTATTTACCATAAGCTTTGTTGTATTGTTTTTAATCACTTTATACACAACCTATGATTTCACCTATGCTATTTTACGAATGGAATATTTTTGTTACATTCTAAAAACTGCTTGGTTAAATGTTGGGTTATTTAATCTATTTATTATTATTTAGTAGATTGCCTGTTAGAAATACCCCAAATTAAATTAATCCGCTGTTTTAACCACTGCTGAGATAGTTAATCAGAGGTAGTTTTCACTATTACTATGATAATAATACTGAATGGAGAAAGCGCAGTCAAAGAAGTATCACCATTGCAGGAGAGAAGAAATTGAAGAATAAATACATATCAGTATTTAAATACATTTATGAGCTCTGTCACTTGCTGTTAATGGCATAAGAGATAACACATTTTCGGCTTCAGTTTCAATTTTCACAGCTTCCCGTGAGTTGCCGCGCAAGCGGGCGAGATTCCTTTTCTCGAAGCTTTCTTAATGGCCAGAACTGTAAGATGAGAAACCTCAATGGAGAATGTACTGACTCCCCCCACTACTGACTCTTACTGCTAAATGCTTTTTTTTTTTTTTTTTTTTTTTGACCTGGGCAAATGTGTTCGTGCTAAAGCCAGCTCACAAACCTGTGACTTTGAGACGTTTACAGTAAATTCACCATACATTACATTACAAAACTGCCATGTCCCATAAAACAGTGCATCTTTAATAAGCAATATTTACAATAGGACAAACCAGTATTATGTAAATAAGTGTTTGATGCATTGCAGTACTCTGTATTAACAAATGCCCTTATTAACTTATAAAGACCCTGAACAGCCACTTGCTGCCTTTAGCAACAATTGGTGATTGTTTTCATTTATTTTTTTTGTAAATATATTTTCAAATGTTATATTTGAAAATATATATGTATAATTTGTAAAATTTATATATGAAAATGTATAATTTGTTGTGTCATCTGTTTACAGAAATTAAGCCAACTCCGTAGTTGTCTTAATTTGTGATTGAGACAAAAAGGTTTAATTGAAAAAATTTTTATTAGTAGTAGTAAGCCAGGCTTTAGCAATCTTGGACAAATCACAATATACTTTAAGCTCTCTTACGCGCGCATGAGCTCTCTCTCTCTCTAGCACACACACATACACGCACACACAAATAGCACCTGAAATGATGATTGATGATGATGATTGAGACCCATAGGTTTAATTTGCATAACAAAAAATATTATTATTATTAATAATAGTGGTAGTTGTAGTAATCCAAGACAATATAAGCTCTCTCTCTCAAACACACAGCATATGAAATTGCATAAAACCAAATGAAACTGTGGAAAAAAATATAAGCAGTAAAAATACAGTAGTATACAGTAGGTCATCCCTGTCCTGCGATAACAGGCGCTAAACCTCTGGAACTTTTTAGTTGTTTTAGTATTGTTCTTAAGTGTGAATGTTTTATGGGGATTTAATCTGTCTCTGCTGCTGCATCTATTCACAGTTGTGATAAGTGATTAAGGCCCCATCAGATCTTTGCTGGAGGAACGTATGCAGGGATAAATGACAAAAGAAATACTGATCTGTTGGAATGATGCGGGTCGTGCGAGATGCAGAGCTGCCAATTAACTGTTCAGAATGGGCAGATCCGCAGGCTGCTACTACAGCACAAAAAATACATATACATCTCTCTCATAAGTCCTCGGTAAGGGCATAAGCCCAGAGAGGATCAAAAGTTTTATTTGATTACAGAGCCCCGTCCATTCTCCGTAGACGTCAGAGCTTTGTTTATTTTGTGTTTTCAGTTTGTCTTGTTTCCTTTCAAGTTTCCTAATTAATAATCCCACGCCATATCCAAATGGAAAGGTCTTCCCATGCATATCATAAGCACTCTCACACACTCTTATTTCGTTAAACCCTTCTCATGCCCTACGTAAAATATTTGTTCCAGATATTATGCACCATTAATCAATTTGTTATGGCAATTTTTGGCTATCAGTGAAAAAAAAATATCATCAAAAATATAACGAAAACAAACCCAATCAGAAGTTAAATTTTGAGCTTTACTTTGCAGCAAAATATTATCTATCAGTGTATTAAACGGATTTAGGTAAAATACACCGGAATGTAAAATACGTAGCCTGCATTTATATTCCGTATCTATAGCTATAGATAAATTACACATTACCGTGTCTTTAAGGATGATTAAGATTGTCTTGGAAAATATTGCAATAACTAATTTAATTTATTAAGAAATTAACTAATCATGTGTTGTGTATTGAGTGATTTTAAAAATTCTGTTTTATTAATCGGTTTTATTTGATTTTTTTTACCATGTCATCTCTTTATGAAGCTATGTTGACAACTCCTGTACAGTATATAGACATGTATAATGCTGCCTGGACGCTGCAGTTAACTGAAGCAGTCAATGCTTCACCTGGCGAGATTATACAGCATTGCAACCATCTTATTGGAAAGCACATGGGGGCGTTCATCGTTAACTGCATCATTGCGGGAGATCGTGCACGGACTTGTCATGGTTCACTATGGGACCCGCCATGTTCCAGGCGGCTGCTCCTACTGTATTTGTAGATAATTTTACTGTATGTTTGCGCACTCACCAGTAGTAGGACGTGGCTGCCATTTATTTTAGGAAGAAGGAATTTATTCACTGTTTTTGGTTTAGGGAGTTGGGGAGGTACCTGTATTTTTGTTTATGTGTGTTTTATATTAGCTACTAAATATAAATACCATTTTGTTTTTTTATTTTGGCCTGGGTCCACCCTGAATCTGATCCTCCTCCTGCTCCTCCTGTGTGTGTGTGTGCGTATGTATTTTTTTTTAAAAGAAATACAAACCTCATTATTTCATCATTTAATGACTGGATCTAGTTCTTTCTGCCATATACCACCATTTCCATACAGTTTGAAATAGAACCCTGAACCATTCTTTTGCTGTATGGCGCAACCCTAGACTGGAACGTAATGCCATATTTAAGTGACCACTTTGATTTTCAAGCACAAGAAAGACAACAGCTTTATTATGCAAAGGTGTTTCTTCAGTTAAAAACAACTAGTTAACTCGGTAATTTTTACTCTGAGTAAATTTTTTATGAGCTACTTTTTACTTTTACTTGAGTAGATTTTTATAATGGTAACTTTACTTGAACTTCAGTAAAATTTCACTGAAGTAATAGTACTTTTACTTGAGTACAAAATTTTAGTACCCTTTCCACCTCTGCCTAATGTCGTCCTTTTTATCTTCCTCAGGAGATACATCGGTCATAATCAGCGCTGTTTATATTCCACCACACTGCCTTATTCGAGCTGCATGAGGCTCTCACACAGCACCAGACTCAACACCGGGGTGCTGTGCTTATTGTGGTGGGGTACTTTAACAGCGCCGAACTTCTATCAGCACATCACCTGTCCGACCAGGGGCGAAAGGACACTGGATCATTGCCACATAACAGTCAAGGATGGCTACAAGGCACAATCTGACCATGCCGCCTATAATGCAGGACGTGCGTTGGGGAACATGGACTTATACAAGGCTGTGTCATATAACGTCCGGAAGGCGGTGAAAGAGGCAAAGCAACGCTACAGGAGGAAACTAGAGTCACAGCTCCAACAGAGCCTGTGGCAGGGACTAAGAACAATAACGAACTATGAAGCACCAATATTCGGTATAGCGAACGCGGGCATGACTCTGGCAGACGAGCTGAACACAATCTATGCTCGCTTTGAGGCTACAGCTAAAGACTCTAGCAATGCTAATGCTTGGGAGGCTAACGGCAGCAGACAGGAAGACGGAAACGCATTAGAAAGAGGTATAGAGTGGGGAAAACGTCAAATATTGAATGAGTGCTTATAGGTCAAAGGTCATCATAAAATCATAATTATATTGACCTCTCAAGATCAAAGGTGACATATACTAGGTACATTAAGGGGGGGGGGTAGTTGTTTCTTTATAGATCTGATTAAGTCATTTAGAATCTTGTCTTTTTTTTTTTTTAACTGTGAAAGTAAAATGTTTTCACATGTTTAAGTCATTAAGGAAGTTTGGTGTCTCCTTTCCCATGAGAGTAAATGTTTTTTAGTTCTTTCCTCTGGATATACAAAACATCAAATTTTGTTTGATTGAAGATAGGTCAAAGGGGGGTGTTGAGGGTAGTTGTCTCTTAATAGTTTTCACAGGTTTAAGTCATTAAGGAAGTTTGGTGTCTCCTTTCCCATAAAAGTAAATGTTTTTTAGTTCTTTCCTCTGGATATACAGTGGTGAAGTGCTTTGAGCGGCTGCTCAGACACTTTATCATCTCCTCACTACCTGACACACTCAATCCACTTCAATTTGCTTACCGTTCAAACACCTCTACAGATGACGCTATCGCTCATCTTTTCCATACATTTCTCACTCATCTGGACACTAGAAGGGGGAATTATGTTAAAATGCTATTCCCAGACTACAGTTCAGAATTGAATACAATAATTCCATCCACACTCACCACCAAGCTGGAGCACCTGGGACTCAGCTCATCTCTGTGTCAGTGGATCTCCAACTTCATAAATGTTCTGAGGCCTTTACTGTACTTCACACACGGCTGCGTAGCCTCTACCAACTCCACCACCATCATCAAGTTTGCCGACAACACCGTCGTGTTGGACCTGACCTTTGACAATGATGAGACGGCCTACTTGGAGGAGATTGGAAATCTGAAGCACTGGTGCCTGAGGAACAATCTTCTTCTAAACGTCAGCAAGACAAAAAAGTTGACAGTGGACTTTAGCACAAAGCAGGAGAGGAACTACAAGACCCCAGTCATCAACAATAGCCCAATGGAGAGAGTAGGTCCACATCACGCAGGACCTGTCATGGTCCTATCACATCAACACTGGTGAAAAAGACCCGACAGCATCTCTACCACCTCTGACGCTTGAAAGACTACAGACTGCCCTGCAGGGTGCTCAGAACTTCTACTCCTGCACCATAGAGAGCATCCTGATGGGAAACATTGTGACCTGGTTCAGAAACAGCACCATGCAGGACAGATGAGCTCTACAGAGGCTTATGCGATCAGCTGAGCACATCATCCACACCGAGCTCCCTGACCTGCACTCAATCTACAGCAAGTGGTGCTGGACCAAGGCCAGAAAGATCGTGAAGGACCTCACCCACCCCAGCAATGGACTGTTCTCTCTGTTGAGGTCAGGAAAGCGATTCCGCTCCATGAAGATCAATACAGAGAGACTGAGGAGGAGCTTCTTCTCGCAGATGATACAGTCTCTCAACCAGCACACCACACAGTACTGATCCACTTTACACATCCACACTCATGCTTCCTGCACTCTCTCTGGACATTCGAGACAATCATTGACACTAGTGGTCACTGCACACCTGCACATTACTACTTATTCTATTATGCACAAGTGACTTTAACTATGAACAATTTCTATTTATACTCCACTCCTTCCCACACAAAAAKTCCATAAATTCTATATTTTTCTATATTGTACACCTAGGTTTACTTATATTTTCTTATATTTTTTCTTATATTGTATATTTTGTATTGTACGGATATTTTATTCTTAGTTAAATCTACCTCCATTTTCTTTTTTTTATATTTATTTCCTATTAATAGTCTTTTATTTTAAGGTCAAGGGCAGTCATCTAAGCATTTCACTGCATATCGTACTGTGTATGACTGTGTATGTGACAAATAAAATTTGAATTTGATTTTCTCCTTGCTCTAGCCGGCTTTCATTGCGGAGCTCACTCTCTCGCCGGCTCTTCACGCTTCCAAATTCCTGCACGAGTCGTGCTCACTGCGCTTCCGCATTCGTGCCAGGCTCACGCTGCACACAGTGCTCTCACGCTAGCTTCCGCATTCCAGGGCAGCTGTCTCTCTGCACACACAGCTTCCCGACACAGAGCAGCAAGCGCTTCAGCGACAAGTGTGTTAATAAGAAACCCATGTCAGCTGCCAAGCCCGTTTTAAGCTTCATTTTAATCAGTACACAACATTCCAAGGAGTTCCTTCGCTGCACATCGATCCATCATGACCTGCGTCTCCTAACACCCTGTTGATTCATGACATGGAAGCGCGTCAGAGACACAATATGCTACGATCTTGACCCATGCACCTCTGTGTCCAATAAAAACAATAAGATTATTTATTGCAAATACACATAGCAATACAGCTGTTAACGTTTTATGTTGCTCAGAAGACTTACTTAAATGCATGTAAGTGCAGTCCACTGTTCCCCCACATTCAACTCACAGCCAAGTTTCAAATGCAAGCTGAATTTCATACATATGGATCTCATACATATGCTTGCCTTTTTGTTCATTTTTTATTCCTATTTTTTATCAATGTTATTTTTTTAGCATTGATTTTACTGATAAATCAATAAATCAATACATACATACATACATACATACATACATACATACATACATACATACATACATGAGCATGCAAGCTTTTGGCACATTCCATGAACGGATGGAACTCAAGTAGTCAAGTAAAGTATGCTTTTTATTGTCATTCCAACCAAAAAAAGCGCACCTGCAAATGTGCACACAAAGAGCTACCGAGTGACAACACAACAACGTAACGTAATCGGTGCGCTTGTTGATGTAGCTGGTCACTGATGATGTTATTTCTATCGCCACAGAACAAGGCTAACCCGTCTGAATGGGTGAGTGGCGAATGGCGGCATCTGGAACTTTGTCGCTGAACCATGTCTCCATGAAAACAAAGATGCTCACGCTGTGTTAGTCTGTTGGAGTCAAATGTAATCCAGTTTATTGTCCAGGAAGGGGACATTTGATGAGATGATGGATGAAAGGGCCAGCCGGCTAGCGTTTGTTTTTAGCCTAGCACAGACTCCTGCCCTCTTGCGATGCCTCCACTTCCTCGCGCACCTCTTACAATGTCGACCTCCTCCGGCCATCTGCATCAGACAACTGGAKGCCTAGTTCCTGAAGCATGCCAAGGTCACATAGCTTCTCACGCAGCTCATCTTGAACGAACTTTACCGGGTTATTGAGTTATAAAAGTGTCTGGTGGTGGTAAATACAAACAACGGTTGCACCGATGTACACATAATGTGTAAAATAAACGCGCTCTGACACGAAGTAAACAAAGTAGCACCATTTTGGTTCCGGAGAGGCCGCTGCATGCTACTGCCCCGCCACCATCTTGTATAACTTTTATAATTATTATTATTATTATTAGTAGTAGTAGTAGTAGTAGTAGTAGTGGTAGTAATTAACCATGCTACAATTTCCTATAAAAAAATTATTGACACAATTGTTTTTATTTATTTAGTTGTATTGCTTATAAAAACTACCAAAAGTGGTCCAAGAAAAAAAGAAGGGTTGTTGATGCACATGGAAATGTCAGCCTGTCAGGTTTGCTAGCCTGCTACCAAAAAAATCTACTATTGCTGAAGAAGTCAATTCTGGCTACGATAGAAAGCTTTCACAGTACACAATGCATTACAGCTTTCTGTGTATGGGGCTAGATAACCATGACCATTTAGAGAGCTTATGCTTGACCCTGACGAGCACTAATGTCCCTTTAATTACATAATTACATGCATTAAGGGCATTTTTTATATTTACCACATATCTAAACTTTGTTGCAGACCATGGACAAATGTTCAGGGCGACCATATTTTACAAATTGCAGTAAATTGACCTCATTTAGCAGGATAATGAAGCTTTTTGTTATGTTGTTACATTCTGCTTGTAAAATGTATATTTGAAATTTAACAACCTATATCATTTTAAAATAGAACTGATGCACATATGGTGTCCAGAAATATTGGATACAGACAGTAATCTATTGCCTTATTGTAATGTGGAGATTTCTTTTCTTTTTTTTCTATCACACAGAGCTTTGGGAGGAGTACATAAGAGACATCATTTGCTTAGTTGACCAATGAGCTCAAACATACAGAATTATATAAACATTGACTGTTCTCACAGATCATTTTTATCCTTTTGGCAGAAGAAGTGGATGCCACATTATATATTATTGCAGCATTATAATCTTAGGATGATAAACATTATAGTGTAAATTATACTTACACTTATATATACAAAAATATATTTATTTATTTATAATGGCACTTTAATTATGGAATAACAGATACTTTAAATGACAACAGGCTCATCCAGATTGATTTTCTAAAAATAATATTTTTAAAAATATATATTTGAAACTACTAAGCAAAGGTAAATATGGCTCAAAATGTTTCCGGAAAAAAAATCAGTGAATTTGTTATTACAGGATTTGACAATTTTGAAAATCAAATCATTCTTGGCATCATCATACTCTCTGTATATATTCTTGTAATGCTTGGGAACCTGGCAAACATATTCCTCATTGTCATGGATAAGCGTCTACATCAACCAATGTATCTCTTTATTTGCAATTTAGCAATTGTAGATATGCTCTACTGTACATGCTCGTGTCCAACAATAATAGGGAACCTTTTAGTTGGCTTTAAAACCATATCTTTTGTCCCATGTATTATTCAGATGTTTGTGTTTGGTTTAGGGTTTGTTATGGAGGTGTTTACTATTTCTGTTATGGCTTTTGACCGATTACTTGCCGTAGTCAAGCCACTGCACTACCATTCGATTTTGACAAATGTTCGTTCCATTATTCTCACCTTCTTGCTATGGATTCTGGGTTCTGCCTCAACTGCTGTTGTACCTGGAACAGTTCTTTCACTTCCATTCTGTTACACAACACTGAAATTTATAATTTGTGACTATGGGTCTGTTGTCAGAGCCACTTGTGTAGATCCTAACCCATATTTTGATGTGATGGCAATTGTAACTTTCTTTTTGCTGTTTGGAACATTTAGTTTTATATGTGGGTCTTACATAATTATTGTTATTGTAGTTGTCAAAATGACTTCGAAGGGTAGCAAGAAACAAGTGTTTAACACATGCTTTAGTCATTTGATTGTTGTTGTGTGCTATTATGGCCCTACTTTCATTATAAACATTTTAACTCGGACAGGTATACTTCTCACAATAGAGGTGCGGCAGTGGTTCAGAATTGCCACAATTCTTGGTCCATCCTTAGTGAATCCTTTCATTTATTCTTTTAGAACTAAAGAAATCAGAAACAAAATATTGGGAACTGTGTCTAGAGTGTGTAGACCTACCAAAAAATAATGTGGGGGTATTTTTTTATTTTGTTTTTATTTACATAGGCCACATGGCCACAAAGCATAGAAAACATAATACTCTGAACAGCTTATGACAGTCTTTATTTAGTCTCAAAAACCTAGTTAATTTACACATACTGTATGATGTATCAATATATTTGAATTATTCTCAACATGATTAAAATATTGTAATATTTGTATGGAGCTTATTAAGTAATGCAAGGCAGCATTAAGTTGTGGATAATGAAAAGATCTCTGAGAATAGTTGCTGTGTTTATCAAGCAAATAAACAATAAACTACATTTTCCATCACATAAGTGTACAGAAGCTTAATTTGAGTTCGAGTCAGACCCTGCTGTTTTAGCATTCCCTCATAAATATTTGATTAAGTATTTTTTTCTGCACAATCAATTATTTATCTCTTAATGCTCTTTTAAACATACAAATTCTGTGTGTTTATGACAATGCTCTATGTCAGGTAATTTTCATATGAAAAAAAAAGTCAAATATATTCACAACAAAGAATATTCACAACTAGAGTATATATGAAAAAGCATTGCCATCTATTTGACCAGACCACTCATGTAAGCAGATTCAAAATTATTTCTGACTAAGCTATTTAAGGACATTTGCCTCTTTCTCCTTCCACCACTGTGCAGCCAGTTTTGATGTCTGCTTTGGAAGGTAAAACTTCTTCCCATTTATGCCCTTTTGGCAGAGGGCAGCAGATTTTCTTCAAGAACTGAATTGTTATCAGACATATTATTTGGTGTTGTGATAATTAGATTTTAGTCACACCTGAAAACTTTTGCAAAACTCAGTCATAACTGCATGTAGCCTTTATTGAGGAGTATTTTTATTTACTTCAACCGCCCCTTACAAGCTACAGTTGTTGAGAATTTGTGATATTGTTGTCACATGCACATAATAAATCAGTGTCATAAATTCCTGCAACTGCTTCAGAGTTGCTGGTAGCCTCTCAGACATTTGCAAGGCATGTGCTTCAAGGAGAAATCGCATGAAGCAGGAAACACTGCCGAGAGAAGGGAGCCAACAGGCATCCTGGAGCACTGGTAAAAATTACCAAAAGCAAAAGACACCATCTTTGCAGGTGCATGAGTGTAAGGATTTCTTTTTTTTTTGGTAGACCCCCTTTGGTCTACCGAGTGCTCTGCCTGTATTCTGCTGACCCGCCTGAGCTCAGGGAACTCCTTAATGAAACACAGTGCTCAGTGAGACGTTCGAAGTTTATTGTGGAAGACAGAACTATACAGGGTGGGCCAAAATTAAGGTTACAGTTAACACTTAAAAATTTTCCTTTATTAGAAATTTTGACATTTATTTACATATATTATAATTACATATTAGACATTTTACATTGAACCTTTAATCTCTCAAGTGCTCAAAGAGTCAACCTTCTTTATATTAATAAGTTTTAGATCTAAAACGTGATTGTGAAGGTGAAGAAGATAATGAAGTAACTGTAACCCTACTTTTGGCCCACCCTGTATATGCACACGCAAGCACCACAAAGGAGTGTGCAGGAGCAGTTACAGTACATCAGGTCTGGAATGTTTTTATATTCCCTACAACGAGCATTGTATTTTGCTCTTGAATATGGTAAAGACTTACGCTACTCTCAAGCTATGGAGAATTCCGTCCACACGAAGCCAGTGCGTTTTCTATCCGATCATTTTTTTTCCTCGTTCGGTGTCGTCTCAAGCAATATCTGTGTACATACGAAACCACTGAAAACGGTGGTATATATATATGGCAGACCAGTATTGAGCGCTGTAATTCTGCCATAGAGATACACTATACACGGAGAAGAAGACTTTGAACATGCGCATGACATCATCGTTTCACAAAATATACGGATTGGCTGTACACACGAAGCCGCAAGGGTGTCGTTTTCAGATTCATCCACCTTTGGGACCCAGTTTAAAAAAATAGCGGTTTCAGTCTCCTAAAACGCCGGACCCGTGCGGATGAAACGCCAATACGATAAAAAATTTATACATATACAGCGAAACGCGTCTCCATGTGGACAGGCTCTAAGAGGAATGCTTTTTGTTGGTTAAGCCACACAGTGACCTATGAATAATTCAAGCATGAAAAACATCTAACATGAGGCAGGAACCAGTGAGAAACAGGTGCAGATGATTACAGATGATCASGTGCTGAATACTTAGAGACTGGAACAGAGGAGAGGGGAAATTATGCTGAGGTTTTAAAATTATATCTTTAGTCACTTTTCATCATTTTGATTACCAAAGGAATCGAACCCGGGTCTTTTGCATGGCAGGTGAAACACTTACCACTGAGCCACCAGCGCTCTATAGAGTTTTACTTGGTGAAATTTTAAGGTGACGGTTACTGTTACTTACGTACTCACGATTAATTAAAATATTAAAAAGTTCTGAATACTCAATAAGGTCTATTAATTTGACCTAATTGCAATTATTTAAGTTAACAGTAATTACCTTGAGCATTAGCAGTATGTGGTTTCAAGAGATGTGTTAAGTAAATTAACGATTTCCTTGAAAACTCTTTCAAATAATCATTAGGAAATTAAAAGACATCAATACGCGGTCTTATAACTCTCTCCCGGCGGAAAAAACTCATATAATTTGTGCCTCCACGTCCACCGGATCATCATCAAAATCGCACATCATGCTCAATAATCCTCTGAAATAAACTTACCCTGGAACATAACCTGCTACCGAGCAGGTTATCTTCAGAGAGTAAGTTGCTATGGTTACAAACATACCCAGAAAGTTACCTCCATTTTTGGAACCGAAAGTTGAGGTTATCCACAAACTTACTCTTAAACGTACCCGGGTATGTCACATAACCAGCTTTCTGGAATACCCCCCTGGGGAGGGGTAAATTATTTGCATTTAAATGTTGTCTGACGTTGTGAAGCAGACACAGTAACACTAAAACATGATTATCTTCATCACTACACAGTAAACYCTAATGCTCAATGTAATTAAACACAGTGAGTACCGTTAACTTAAATAATTAAATTAGTAATAATTTTGAGTATTCAGAACTGTTTGGTATTTATGAGTTTGTAGAACTGACACTTTCCAAGTTAGCTGAACAAAGTTAAAAATTATGATGTAACTGATTACCTCAAATATTTTGAGTTTTGCCAACTTAATCAGGTTTACAGTGCAACAGACCCCGAGCTACATTCCCCACTGTATTTTATTGCGTGGGGAGAAGCCCGGGATCATTAGCTGCGATAGCTCACCAGCAAAAGTCAAAACAATGTGCCTAATTCAGTGGCCCTGCTCCTTCACGCACCAGCAGAAGGAGAGGTAGTAGTAGCTAGTGAGTGAGGAGAGATATTGATTTGGGCGCARCCCATCACAGGCGCACACYGTGACAACTTGTAACACAATAACAATTATATTTTGAACATTTTGCAGGTTGCTGTTTGGATGAAACAGATAATAAAGAATAAACCAATTGTTGGGTCAAAATAACCCAAACAGGTGTTAATTTGTAAATGACTCACTACATCTCATTTGACCCAACATGAGCAACCTAACAATGTGTTTACAGAAACAACACGAGTCTTTTTTGACTGCTACACTGTAAACCCGATTAAGTTGGCAAAACTCAAAATATTTGAGGTAGTCAGTTAAATCACATTTTTAATTAACGATGTTTCCAATTTTAAGTAAACAGAACTATCAATTTTTGAGTTTGTTGAACAAATTTTTAAAAAACCCGGGCTGTCGGCATGGCAGGTGAAGATCTTACCACGAGTGCTCTATAGGTGGTGGAAGTTTTACTTAAGTTATTGTTACTTACGTACTCAATTATTTAGGTTAACAGTACTCAATGTGTTTAATTACTTTGAGCATTAGGGTTTACAGTGTAGTGTACTTGTTTTAATGTTCAACTTCAATGTTTTTTTACTCATTACAATATTGTACAGCAAATATCAATAGCTCTGGTTGAGATTTTTCATGCTTATTGTATAAAATACACAGATGTGGAAATTACCATTACTGTAGTATTTCTTCGATACAGCATATTGTTTTGACTTTTTTATGACTTAATTATTTTTTAAAAACTGAGATGACAGAAAATGTCACTTTGTGCCACCTGGCGGTCATTTCACGAATTACTTTGAAATGCAACTGATTTATTTTGGCCGCTGTCGTTTTGTCGCGGTGGTGAGCGCGGTGGTAATAGACATTCCCCTCTTCACACCTCTGTATGAACTGACATGTAAAAAATTCCAGGATAGAAGTATGCAAAACATAATCATACAGACAGTCTTTTTTTTTTTTTTTTTGCAAGGCTTCCAAAATAGGCATACTTAATGTATAATGTGTTTCTAACTGATTAAATACTAAGTCTACCTGGTTGCTATTAATTAATTCAATGAAAATATTTAGCCATTTACTCAAATAAAAAAATTTTATTCTTCCTGTTAGTCTTTTGTTTTAAAATTTTTGCTTATTTGTAAATTATATACAAATTAAACAAATTTTGAACAAATGTAAGTCCCCTCCTATCTTAACAACTGTTATGAAATCATTTTCCTGTTAATGGACTACAGACTTAATGGAATCATGTTAACTGACTTCGAGCTAAGAAAGTAATAAAAAAAGTCTAATAAAGTCTTAAAGCTATGATATCAAATTAAAAGGTATATCCAACTAACCCCACTGCTTTCTTTGTACAACTGGGTTAACTTTTAAAAACATTTTAAACAATTTGCTTCTGATTTCTTTTGTTCTTAAGCAGTATATGAAAGGATTAATTAAAGATGGAAGAATAATTGACCCCACCATCAATCTATTTCGTTCCTGCAGTGTTAAAACTACACCAACCCTGGTAAGAAGTATTCGTGTTAAATTAGTTACATAGCAGCAGACTAAGACTATACCGTGACTTAAACAAGTATGTATGGCTTTTTTCTTGTCTGTGTTTGAGGTCATTCTTGTAACAACAACAACAATATTTATATAAGATAAACAGATCAAACTGAATGTTACTAAAGTTATAAAAGTTGTTAAAATAGATACATTATTAAAATATGGCTCTGGGTCTACACAAGTTACCCTTGTAACAGATGCATAATCACAAAACATGTATTTTACAGTAGAGTAACAAACTGGTAGAGGTGCAACAGAAGCAGGTAACATGGACAAAACTGAAGCTACTACCAACCAAAGTAAAATAGTAATTGAAACACATCGGAAATTTGTCATAAGAGAACTGTATCGCAAAGGTGTGCTTATAGCAACAAACTGATCAAATGCCATAACAGCAATAGCAAAGATTTCCATTGCTCCGCTAAATTGGAAAGCAAACATCTGAATCATGCATGGTCTATAGGATATAGTTTTATAGCCAACAAGAAGAATACCAATCATAGTTGGACATGAACTTGTACAGTAGATCATGTCTATAATTGATAAATGGCAGATAAAAAGGTACATTGGCTGGTGCAGGTGTTTATCCATGATAATAAATCCTATGTTTGCAATGTTAGCAATTATAGTAAACAAGTACAATATCAGCATGACCACACCAATAGTCAGTGGTCTTTCCACATTGTCAAATCCAGTGAAAACAAATTCATTAATCACATTTCTAGAATAATTTTTAACAGACATAATTATTTAAACTTAGTTCAATCTAAAATGACAATAATTGTGATGGCTCTCTTATTAAATCAAAATTCATCAAATAGAAACATGATGTAAATTAAATAGGCCATTTGTCCAGTATTTGGATGGTCAGAGGAGAATCAAGAACAATTGTTTTTGATATTTTAATAAATGTAAGAACTGGCATGTCATATTATTTGCCTTTATTTATATGCATCTCTAAGTGGTTTTGTTGAAGCATATTTCGTTTTGTTTACATATTTCCCGCATATGTAAATTATTAAGCATAATTGAAATGTTGTATCTTAAATACAAATATTGGGGGGGGGGAGGTGGCAAACAAAATTACAATTTTAATACTTGCATGTAAATAGCCATGTATCAGGTGACTAAGCAACATTACTACTAGTACATACACACATGTTTCTTGCACTCACACTAGACAATCTGGACATTCATTGACACTAGTGGTCACTCCACACCTGCACACTCATGGACATAATGCACATAAATAACCTTAAATATGCATACGAGTCACTTTAAATATGACACCTTACAGCATATTTGCACACCCCCTGGACATTCCATTCTATTTATGTTCAACTCCATTCCCACACAAATGTCCACAATTTTATATTTCTATATTGTACAGCTAGATTTTTCTTATATTTTTCTTATTTTGTACATTTTGTATTGTACAGATATTTTATTCTTTCTTAGTCAAATTTATTTTCTATTTTGTTTTTCATATTTATTTCCTATTAATAGTCTTTATTTTAAAGTCACAGGCAGTCGTCTAAGCATTTCACTGCATATCGTACTGTGTATGACTGTGTATGTGACAAATAAAAATTGAATTTGAATTTTAGTATAAAATAAAGGCATGACTCACATCGCATCCAGTCAGCAGCTCGTTGAGAATGGTCCAATCACATGAGCCCAAATATTTAAAACCAATATTGATTCGCTAAGAACAAAAGTGGGCGGGTTCGTGGCGCACAGTGCTGTGCCCCAAGGATGATTTGAAAAGATCCTATCAGAGCTCAGCCTCAGGTCACATGCTTTTCAAACATTTACGTGCCTACATAGACACTCGTTTGTCCAGCGCCCTGTGTACACGAACACAAATGAACATAATACAGTTAAGATTTTTTAAAATTGCAAATAAATTATATTAAGAAATACAGTGGAATATTGTGACTAAATGACTTTATTTTATTAAAATAAATAATTATTATGATAAATAATTACATGTTAAAGTAGTATTCTTCTCTGCCTAACTTTAGGGGGGTGGCGCCCTGTATTGACCGGCCGCCACCGATTACAGCTAATGTTTTGTTTATTAATTTATTCATATTTCATATCCCAGCTGTCCTAAGGTTAAATGTGTTCTGTGTAACTATGCTAAGTCCATTGAAAAAAAGGAAATGTCTGTTAATTAATCACAGAAAATAAAATTCAAGGTTGCTAAAATTCAGGTAATAAAATTTAGGTCGCTAAAATTCAAGTCTTCACATCCGGGATATCACAGAAAGAGCAGTGGAGTGCCAATAGCTGCTGTCCGTGCCACAGTGTACTTTAAAGTGTGCTTCCTTCTCCCTGTGCAGTCTTACTGATCGGAACGTAGCACTATCAGGCTGGGTTGCCAGTTGAACAATAAACGGTTAAAATTCACATTCAAGTTTTTTTTTTGTTTGTTTTTTTTTCAGTTTATGTAATTTAAACTGCTATTTTGCTTTAAGGAATTTTGGTACTATTATACTTCCATACTAATAAATGTATTTTATAATCTGGGACATTATTTACATTAATACAATATTTATTACAAAAAAAAACAGGATTGTTCTATCTCTGTAAATCACTGCTATGCAGTTAAAAAACGAGTGCATTGAATGCTGTCTGTCACTGTTTTTAATCATTTATGTGCATAACTCTATGGTAGTTAATGTGATATGCACTGTGCAGTGTTTTATATAAACAGTTCTGTTTTTTTTTTCAATTAAAACAGCAACAGCATGATTGTTTTATAAGGTAGACTATAGTATGTATTAAGGGCTTCATTTTCACTAGAGGAAACAGCTGGTGTGATGAGGGTGAACACAACGAAAACTTAGTAACTAATTAATCCCACATGACATTTTGTAAACCATATTTATGAGAAAGGACTGCACTGATGCAGATATAAGAATTTATCGAAAAACACACACCTTGGCTTAATCCTCGCTCTGTGATGGCGAATTAAAGACCATGCTGAAAGACGGGGAGGAGCTGAAGGAGCCGGAGTCTGTCGCCGTTTTCATAGGAAATTTAAAGGGATCGTGGGTGATCACAGCAGGAGGCACCATGCAGGCAAAGACAGCAGAATGCATGTGAGAGCAGGATGCAGGTAGTTTTTTTTCTGCCAAAAAGGACGACATCAGGAGAAACATGTGAGAAGATACACAGTTAATCTCTACTCACCTGGTGGAAGTGAAGAGGCCTTTTTAAAGGATGTATAGAGAGTGAAATCAGGGTTTCCTTATGAGCCTCCAGTCTAGATAAGTTCCCGCCCCGACCACCCTCACCCTTGTAGGGCATGTGCCGTTGTTGGCACACTTTACATYATTTACATGTATACTATGAGTGTGCAAGAGGTGCACTGAGTGGTCTGCTGTTACAATGGTTTTCAGTTGACAGGTATGCATTGTCAAAAGTTAATTCGTAACATTTCTTTCCTTCCTAATGTGATTTAGTTTGTTAATCTCTCCATTGACAGCAAGCGACGGAGCTCATAAACCTGTCAAGCTCAAACTTTAAATACTGATATATTGTCACAAATGTCTGCGGGTGAACGGATGCGAGGCATAAATGCAGAGGCGGACGTTCAGCAAAGGTGTTCTTTTTATTAAACATAAAAGGGGTCAGGGAAACAAAACAACCACAAACATAAATAAACGTAACGATGCAAGACACCCGTGTGAACTCAAACCCAGCTATTTATAAAGAAACTAATGACTTATTCGGATCAGGTGGACGCCCACGTCACCTGACCCGAGGTGCAAACATACACATCACCAACAAAACACAAAACGAGTTCTTTGGGCGCTTTGGCGCCCTCTAGTGGTTATCCCTGACAGAACCCCCCCTCAAAGGACGCAACTCCGGGGCGCCACAGGAGGTCCAGGGCATCCCCCCCAAGGTCCAGTGTCTGCCCTTCTCACCCCGAGGCTGGCTCTCTTGTCCTGAGGGCACGGCGGGTTTGTGTGCCCATAGCTGCCGGGTGATGAGGGCCAGGAAAGCGCGCTTTCCTCGTTGCTGCAGGGCGACGGCAGTGGAGAAAGCTCGCCGTTTATCTCCGTGCCGGGCGGTGGCGGAAGCTCGC
>QMIH01000737.1:174530-216812 GCA_003987875.1 Clarias batrachus
TGTCTGCGGGTGAACGGATGCGAGGCATAACTGCAGAGGCGGACGTTCAGCAAACGTGTTCTTTTTATTAAACATAAAAGGGGTCAGGGAAACAAAACAACCACAAACATAAATAAACGTAACGATGCAAGACACCCGTGTGAACTCAAACCCAGCTATTTATAAAGAAACTAATGACTTATTCGGATCAGGTGGACGCCCACGTCACCTGACCCGAGGTGCAAACATACACATCACCAACAAAACACAAAACGAGTTCTTTGGGCGCTTTGGCGCCCTCTAGTGGTTATCCCTGACATATATATTTATTCTTTATTTTCTGCTGTCCTTCAACGATGAATCTTCTTTGACTGCGTTTTCCCCATTCAGTATTATATATTATTATTAGTAGTAGTAGTAGTAATAATAGTAGTAGTAGTAGTAGTAGTAGTAGTAGTGCTGTGAATTTATTATTATTATCATTGTTATTATAATTATTGTAACATACCCGTCCGTGTGTGCAAAAAGACGAAATACAACAAAGAATACAGAAGTGTATGATAAGTTAGCCTAAAACAATATTGTTTTATTGTGTATATGACCTTTAAATATACACTAAACAATAAACACTGCCTTTTGCAAGGTAAAAGTGAGTTGCATGTGTGTGATTTTAGATCAAAAGGCTGATAAATGCGCGCACAGATTTGAGCAAATTTATCAATAAAACTGCAGACATGCACTTTCCCCATTGATTATTATTATTAGTAGTACACTCTAAAAAATGCTGGGTTTCTATAAACACATCATTGGGATGTTTATGCTGGGTCAAATTTTGAGTATCTGGGTTCTTTTGAGTAGTTTAATCACACTGTTGGGTTGCTTTTGCTATGAATACTAAAAGTGCTACATGATTAAACTCAATGCAAAAACATGTCTGCATTACAATGAACTGAAGCTCACCACGCCTTCCTTGTTTGAATCTGTAATATTTAAGTGAAATATATTTCTCGTATAGGCCTAAATCACTAACTCATCTTCTATACCGCTTTATCCTGTATTCAGGGTCACAGGGGTCTTGGAGTCTATCCCAGGAGACTTAGGGCACATGGCAGGGTACACCCTGTACAGTGCTGCATTGGAGCGCAGAATCTTGTTCCCGCTTTTTCAGGGGACATGGTTACAGCTAAGTAACCTGAGACATTCCCTTTCAAAAGCTACACTTGATGCCCCTCAGTTGGGGCCCCCATATAAAAAGCTGCTCTGATTTACGCCACTGGCTAGTGCAGTCGATGTAAATCTGAAGACACTGGACACAATAAGTGAAGTGTTCCCTGCTCTGGAGCTGTAAATGGTGGAGGACAGAAGGCTTTGAGAACAACTGGGTGCATGGTTGAGAATGGAACTTGATCCCCCTCGTCTTTCTTGGAAACCAAGAAATAGAGACTGTGATAGCCTGACTCTTTGTCTGGGAGGGGAACATGTTCTATGGCCCCTTTTCCCTCCATAGTCTGTAATTCCTGAATCAACAGATGTGCTTGTTCTGGTTTCATGGAAGTGGGGACCACGCCGTTGAAACACGGAGGAGCAAATTGAATCCGGTAGCCTCTCTCTATAGTGTTTTGTACTCAACATAGATTACGCACGGAGGGACAGATCTGTTGCTCTGCATAGTTCCAAAAATGCCCTTTCCTCAATAGCCCTGCCAGTCATTCAGCAGGTCAGGCTTGTACACCTGCAAAACTGCCATGGTGTCCAGAGCAGCACCACCCTGACCCACTGCCTGAAAAGCTTTCCCCACCAACGAAGATATTAATCTACATGGCTTGATGGGAAGTGTCATCTTCCATGAACGAGTTAACTCCTCCCTCGGCCACCTGACAGAAACCTGTTGTCCAATTTTGAGCACTTGGGGGACTCTTGCTTCTGCGGCCAGTCAAGGTGTAAGCGTTTTACCACCTCTTATAACTCCTGATACGTTTGCTCGTCACTAGAGGCACTCTGAGGTGGCAGTTTCACCTCATCAGATGATGTCACGTGACCGAGGTTATATAAGCCAAAGTTTGCCGTGTTTGATTACACACGTGCTTCACAAACAGTGGAACAAAGAGACGTTCCCATAGTGCTTTTACGCAACATCGAGTGTAGCTTTTCAAAGGGAACAATATTGTTTCSAATGCTGAAGCAAACATGATTTTATTTTTGTTTTATAATAGATCTTTCATAATGAATGTGTGTATATGCACTATAAATATATAATAAACAATAAACATTGCCTTTTGAAAAGTGAAAGACATAAAACATAAAATGAACAGAAATAGAATGTTTCATGGTACCAATTAAATCAGTGTTCATAGGTAGAGTAGATACTTTGAGTGTAATTCATAAATCTACTATTCAGATTTTGTAAAATAACGAAACCTGTCCCCATATTAGACCTTTTGTCTAAAGCCTTTCCTTTTAATCTGTAATATTTAAGTGAAATATATTTGCGTATGTGCTAAAATATTGCTTTTTATTTATGGACAGGTTTATTATGTTTGATCTGCATTATTGCAAGATGTGATGACTTTCTGGGGAGTATGTCTGCATTTTTATGGATAAATCTCACATGTTTATCAGCCTTTTGATCATTATAAAGTGAAAGTATGARCCCGGGTTCACACACGCCGATGAACAGCTTTATTTCAGTCATAAATTCACAATCACATTCCAGCTACTATTTCCAGCCTTGGTTAAATAATGGATGAAATAATTATTCAATGCTGGACTCAAACAGCAAAAAAGCATAGTGATTATTATTATAAAAAATCAAAGGACTTTGCGTGCATATAATATTTTCTTTAAAATATTGATTTTTTTTTTCATTAATTTCTTCTGATGGTGCTCAATGTCAACACATTTTTACATTTTAACAAAGATATGTTGGCATATTTAAGAATTAGGACATTAGCGTAGTTAACACTATAAGCCTACTATCAGGAAATAAGACATTTATCAAGACCATTTAAACTGAGGCATTGCTATGTCTTTCATTTTTTGTTCCTGTTAAGACATTACAAAAACCGAAATTTCATTACAAAATAAAATGTGTTTTTGCTCCAGTATTGGAAACAATAATGTTTTAGGCTAACTAATTACACACAATTCTTCGTTGTACGTGGTCTGGCTTTTAGATAAAGTCCTTCCATGTTCCATTTGGAGGATATTCAGTGAAGCACAACACATAGACAGATCTCTATCTGCCAATTAAAAGCTAGTTACTGTACTCCTAAATTATTTTTGTAATAGTATTTTGCGTTTCCTTTTGATTATTTGCTTTGTTTTTGCTTTCTCCTAAGAGATTACCGTAGCACYGTTTGTGTACTGGGCCTCTCAAGGGCAGCCAAGGATAATGACTCGTAAACGTGGCTAATGAAGACTATAGGGAAAGGGTCTAATTAGTTAACTCTTTTTGTTTGTGTCAAAGTGTCTCTATATTTTTTTTTAAACAAATCCCCCGTCTGACATTACCAAGAAGCATGTAAGCATAAACCTAATTTCTAGGGATTGCAGCACCTGCTGTCAAGTGTTGTGTCAAGTTCAGAATATAACTTTCTTTTGCAAATAATAGTGCTGATATTCTTCTTCTATTTCTAATTATTATTATTATTATTATTAATAGTAGTAGTAGTAGTAGTAGTAGKAGGAGGAGGAGTGGTGGTGGTAGCAGTACGGACCGAAAGCAGATGCTGAAATTGTATTATATGAACCTTAATGCATGGTCAAAGAGAGAGATTTACTAAAATTTAACAACAAATTTCTTCACTGACTAAATTATTAGCTTATTTTTTTGTCCTTTTTTGTTTTACATTGTTCATAAGCACATTACCCCATCTAAAATACGTTTTAGACCCCATATCAAGTTTATTTTACTATTGTAGAAATTAATCCTACATAGTATGGGGAATACATTTAATTTAATCTGACGAGAGATAACCTATGGGGAGTAATAAAGGAAATCACTTAAAATCCTAACAAAATAATAATTACACCCACCTGAAGGAGACTGGGAATTTGTCCACTTTAAGCCCTCATATACATAGGTTTTATGACACACACACGCACACACACACAAAGCACAAAGATCATCAACAAAATACTTTATTGGAAAAATCCAATCCAATCCATTTTTTTTTCACCTCTATTGTTAATTCAACAAACAATAAATAAATACAAATTTGTAAATAGGGCTAACAAATGGTCAAATAATTTGCAGTGTTTGTATAGATTATTAAGAAGATTAGTATAGTTAACAAAAAATTAGCAAGTAATGTTTACAATAACACAGGATTTCTTTTGACAAAACAAGGGTAAGTGTAAAAATCTAATTTGTAAATTAGTGCAGAATGTGTTATCAATTGTTCAACAGTCCTTAATTTAATTTATACATCCTACACAAATTTGCAGACAAGAGGTGCTGTAAAGTTTAGATATAGATGTGCGGTTCTGAAAGGTGGTCAAAAGCAGCTGTATTTATTTATTTAAATTAATTAATCTCACTATTAATCCATGCCAGACATTTTGTAAAATAAATATATATTGCCATAACTTCACATAAATAAAAAAAAAATCTGCTCTTCTTGAATTACTTTTTCTATTTTGCAATGCTGAATGATCATAGTTCATTCTGTATACACAAATTTGCAGTATTTTCACAGAATTAAATAAGATCAGTGGTCACTAACCAAGCAGGTTAAACAATTTTTTTTTTTTAAACTAATGTTTCCATTTGTTTACTTTGCACTCACAAGTTGCTAAAATAGTGGCATTCCCTAGCTAGTTTGTTATTAGGCAGAAAGTGAAAATTTTGTACCTTTTCCTTTGAGCAATTTTAATTTAAGAGTCAATTTGTGATTTTTTAAATGAATGGATCAGACCAACTCCAAAATTGGAGCCCTTGTGGCCTAGTCCTAGTCTGCAGTGGCCAGGACCTACCAAAAGTGGTCCAAGTAAAGAAAAATTGTGAATTGTTATCAGGGTCATGTCAAGACTTTCTGATTTATGTGGCAAGCTAAAGACGGCCCTCATAGTCCTATCCAGAGAAATAAATGTTTATGAAAGGTTTATGCTGTTTCTGATAAAAATCAGAACACAGATTGCATTGCAGTTTGTTGATTATGGGGCTGTGTAGTTAAGACAGGTGTCATTTCCTCCAACAGAATTGCCTGCACATTGCGGTATCAAAACTGGACCACCGAGCAACAGAAGAAGGCTATCTGTTCTGATTAAATGCATGTTCTTTAACATCTTGTGGGTGCCCGGATGCATGAGATGCCACCATAATACACTATATTTGTATTTGTTAGGTGTATTTGTCACATACACAACCATACACAGTATGATATACATTGAAATGCTTACACAACTGTTGTGACCTTAAAAAGGAAATAAGAGAGGCAAATGCCAACAGGAAAGAATGTAAATATAAAATCTAAAATAAATATTACTCTAATTATGGAGTATTTTTGTTACAATATAAATAAAAAGGCAAAAATAAAAAGTATAAACTGTATAAATACAGTACACCGTATAAAGTATATGGAATGTCCAATGTGTGCAATGTGCAAACAGCAGCAGTATGGGTGGTCATGAAGTGTCATGAGCAGCAGTGTTATTATCCATCTTGTGCAATAGTTAGTCCTCATTTATGTGTAAACAGAACCAGAAATGTGCAACATATGTGTCCTGAGCTATGTGCAAATGTTTAGTGTTTAGTGTTTTTTTGTGCTCCAACACATGTGTGAAGAAACCATAATAGTTCAAAACAAATAAGTTCAAATAGTTGAGTCCTATGTGGAGTTCTGGTTGATTGTCAATATAGCCTGCAGGAAGAATCTTCTCCTTAGTCTCTCAAGTGTTTGAGGTAGTAGAGACGCTGCCAGGCCTTTTTCACCAGTTGTGCATGATGTGAACACAGATGTATCTGAAACTGTCTACTCCCTCCACTGGGTTCTCGTTGATCATGGAGGTCTATTAGTTCCTCTTATGCTTTGTACTGAAATCCACTCTAAGCTCCTTTGTCATGCTGCCATTTAGGAGAGGTTGGTCCTCTGCCACCAGTTCTCCAGGTTTCTAATCTTCTCCTCCTTCTCATTGTTGTCAGAGATTAGGCCTACCACGATGGTGTCGTCAACGAACTTGAAGATGGTGGTGGAGTTGGCAGTGGCCACGCAGAGATGTGTGTACAATCAGTACAGCAGAGGTATGAACACAACCTTGGAGGGCTCCAGTGGCATGAGAATGTGAGGGAGGCTGAGAATGTCTGCGTCCTTACTTCCTGTGGTTTGCCAGTTAGAAAATTGGAGATTGCAAGGTGGTGGTGAGTGTGGAGAGAATGACAAAGAGCATTTTAACATAATTTTCATTTCTGGTGTCCAGGTAAATGAATGATGTATGAAGGAGGTGAGAGGTGGTATCATCTCTTGAGTGGTTTGGGTGGTAAGCAAGCTGTAATGGGTCCCGGTAGTAAAGAGATGATGAGGGCTCTGACCAGCCGCTCAAAGCACTTCATCACTACTGAAGTCAGGGCTACTCTGCCGTAGTCTTTGAGGGAAGCAGGATGGTTTTTCTTTGGTACAGGAACAATGATGGACTTTTTAAAGCAGGTGGAGATTACCGATTGGGATAAGGAAATATTGAATATTTCTGTAAAAACAGATGCTAGCTGGTCAGCTCAGACTCTAATAACTCAACCTGCAATGGTGTCTGGTCCTGCTGCATTCCTACTGTTCACCCTCCAGAAGGCTCTCACCACATCATTTTCAGAGATGATGAGTGCATTTTCAATGTTGGCATTCTCTTCCTGTCTGCAATTGTTAGCACTGCTAGCATTAGTATTAGCTTTAACACTGCTATTAGGATCATTAGCTGCAGCCTTCAAGTGAGTGTTCAGTTTGTCTGCCAGAGATATGTTCACGTTCATCATACCAAATGTTGGTGCTTTATAGTCCATTACAGTCTTTAATCCCTGCCACCTGCTCCTAGAGTCACTCTGTTCGATATGTGACTCTAGTTTCTTCCCATAGCATTGCTTTGCTTCCTTCATTGCTTTCCATACGTTGGATGATGCAGCCTTGTTACGGGCGTTAACCGACGCAAATCCCATGTTATAGGCATCAGAGCGAGATCTCAGTGAATTACATACGTTTTTTTTTTCACTCACAGCTTCTGATTAGCAAACATTCTGATGGTCGTTTTTTTGCATAGTATCATGCACCAGTTTCCCGGTGAATTCCACAACTGCTTCAATAAACACATTAATGTCATCAGAACTCCGCTGGAAGAAGTCCCAGTCTGCATTCTAGTGTGCGTCCTGGAGAGTGGCCACCATCCAGCGTGCAACCTCCCTCTAATCTGGAGCTTCCTGTTTGAGCCTCTGTTTATATTTTTGCATAAGGAGGATGGTGGCATGGTCAGATTTCTCAAACGGGGGGCAAGATTGTGCCTTGTAGCTGTCTTGGCCAGCTGGATGGCAAGGTTTGGTACCACTTGGTTCAGACATTTCTCAGTGAAGCAGAGGAGATTGCAATCCCAAATGTCTCTCTGGAAATTTACACTGGCCCTGAGGTCTTCAAGCTTGTTTTTCAGCACCTGGGCATTGACAAGCAGGATGCTAGGCAGAAGCATTTGGTGTGCAAGAGGTCTCAGTCTGTTCCTGACACCGTTGTTTACCTCACTGCATTCTTGGGTATAATATGGTTATTGTATAATATATCCTGTACTCTGCGTTCAATTTGCAATATACCCGGTGTCCTCAAACCCCGAGTATGCACTTCCAAGTCAATCTGATCTTTGCGTTCTTGGAATTAAGAAACAGCATGACAAATTTTCTGGATTCTTCACTTCTGAAGCGAGGGGCATGCCACTTAAACCTTGCAGTCTTTTATGGTGAGTTATATGATTTCTGAACCTAAATTTTAAATGTTGTAGTTGTGGTACGAGCAAGCTCATTTCCATGTTCATTCGCTTTTCCACCTTTTAAGTCGCACTTTGATATGGGGGTATGAGAAGTTTTTTTTTTAAATCTTCTATACCAATAGTCGGCTTGTAACAGACAGTCTCTTGTTAATAAAACAAACTAGCCGTTAACAGATTTAGGGTAAGGACCACCAAAGTACAATATATACATGCAACAGTGTATACACATTTATTTCACCATGTTACACCAATCGCTCCTCATATCTCACACCACCACATACACACACAAAGTCTGTTTAGCTTCCAGCTTAGCTGCAGATTAGAGTCATTGTGCTCTCCAACACAAAGTCCATGAACATTATACCACCTGGCTTCACTCCCGCTGCCATCTGGGCGCACGTCCACTTTAATGGCGACGCAGTGGACACCGAAGATCTACTCCTGCGAACGCCGCTCACACGCCATATGAGATGCCCTGGCACACCGGGGAGCAAAGGAAAGCAAGAGGAAGAGACAAAAGAAAGAACAAAAGAGAGAAAAATAACCCTCCTCCATAACCAGAGCAGAGGGAATACAACAGAAGGAAAATAAAAAGCGGAAATGTGTAACAACAAAAGATGCCATGGCAGGCCTTACACAACACAGACATACTTATTTAACAGACATACTCACATGCAATTTCGGACATACACATATCCCGTATTCGGGTTTATATCAGGTATTAGCTGTGTGGTTGCTGCTATCAGCCTAGCCTAGCCTCTTTTCTTCTTTTATTAAATTATCAGGAGCCCGTAACCAGGCAAATGCCTGTTTCAGGCTATACTGTATTTTATGAGAAAAGTGTGTTTCTAGCACACACTGATAAAAACCTAAATTTACTAAATGTAATTTTAGGTAAATTATTAGTAATGTTCACTAAAGTTGTGTGTGGAAAGTCTGTTGGCATATTTTATATTTTATTGTTGTCGGAAAAAGCTATTGGGGTATGTTTAATGACAATGTTAATATGTCTTCTGTTTCTGTCTGATCAAGGATCATTTAAAAAAAATTWAAAAAACCTGGTTGTGTTACTTTGACCCAGCACTTAGTTTATTCTTTGTCGAACTTACTTGATTCTTTATTTCTGGCTGTATCACGGTCAGAGCACTCAGTATTTTATGTTAAGATAATTTGAATTTTTACTTACTTTTTAGTAAATTGTGGTAGAAGGAAGAATATTTTATTGTTAAAATTAAATACTTTAAAATGGGGGTGTGGGGTTAATGTTTTTTTCTTATTCTGTTTTTTATTATTCAAAAAATTGGAGATTCTTAATCATTATGTCACAGTTTAAAACACGCCATATCTGCATTCTTATGAAATATTCATTATAAGTTGTAAACCCATCACTTAAATATCATATTCATCTAGGGTTTGTTGAGAATTTGAAAAGGGGTGAATGTTTCGTATTACGGAGCAATGTACCCTGTTATCCCCCACATGTTAAATTAGTCAGAAATATACACTAAATTCATGTTCACATTCTGTATTTTTGTGCATTTACAAGAGAAAACACATTCTGCATTAAATCCATATGTAGCTGTACATCCTTAACAAACATGCTTGATGTAAATGTCAGTTATATTTCAACACTAAATGATGATGTGTAATCCACAGGTGGGAACCAACATGATGGGAATGATATCTGCAAAATATGGAGATGACTGGAGCATAGTTAGACGTTTTTTGACTTAGGGATAAGACAAGGAGGACCTGACAGACCTTTCCAATTGTTTGAGGCAATGGTATTGAGACAGACTTTTTGGTGGAGGATGTTGATGTTTGCTTAAAAGGCTATTTTTTTATACGTGAACTACACAGAGCAGTGTCTTCTTGTCATGTTTGCGGGCGTCTCGAATAAATGGATGCAGATGCAAGGGATTCGTTCCAACAGAAAACAGTTTATTTGAGGCTCTCGTTTTCACAAAACACAAAACAAAACAAACCAAACAAACTAAGGTCTCCTGGCTGGAGCTGCGAGCGAGCACGTAAAGTCAACTAGTGTCCAAAGAGCCGAAATGGCGCCGAGCCGGCGTACTTAGTCCGGGAGCACCGATGTGCGAAAGAGCCGTGAACTTGACCTTKGTTCCAGGTCCTAAAGGGCACCCTCCCTGGGTGCRCCTCGCTCTGCAGCTACAGCTCAGTCCTAAGTAGAAGAGACACGAGAGTATGCACACAGACACTGACAGAGAGCCTTCTCAGACATAGACAATCGTGAACAGACAGGGGCTTATGGGAGCGGCTGGCATATATAGTAGACACACAAGGGGGACACAGGTGAACTTGATTAAATGCTAATTGTGCACGACATACATATGTAGACACAGCAGGGGGAGACAAAGAGGCGGCTCAGTAATCCGGCGAGCCAGATCTTAATGCCTGAGACCGCGGTGGTACAGATGTGACACTTCTCACCTGGGAGATTATCCTGCATACTGTAAATCAGATTGATGGACATGAGTACACGTCTATTAACCTTCATCTTATGTTAGCTTTCTGTTACTATCTCTTATGTTAACGGGTCGGTTTTGACCCGTGTCTTTAAACATCTATATTATCCTCAAAACAATTATTTATCATTAATTTTTTTCCTTACCTCGGTTACTTTGTTACGCTTCCTTGTCCATTAAAAGAACATTCTTAAATATTTTTGCTGTGACCTCATGAGTGTTTACTTTTTGACCAGATCTAGTTCTTTCTGCTATATACCACCATTTCCATACAGTTTAAAATAGAACCCTGAACCATTCTTTTGCTGTGCGGCCCAACCCTAGACTGGGATGTAATGCCATATTTAAGTGACCACTTTGATTTTCAAGCACAAGAAAGACAACAGTTTTATTATGCAAAGGTGTTCTTTATAATCCAAAGGAGATTTACATCTGCTCATCTTTTTTGAACTACACGCAACACGCCATTCACACAGCGGTTTCCCAACCCTGGTAGATTTCAGTGGCTACATCTGTAAGTGCACGGTGTCAAATGACGCGCGCTGATACAGATGTGGGGGAGGGGGTCGGAACTTTACTGTGCAAGATGAGGAGAAGAAAAGGGTAGGGCTGGGTATGGGAGGTGAGGTGAGAGAGTGACGCTTGGTGTCAAAATAAGAGTTGCATGCGTGAAACATGATACTCGGCGCTCGTAAACTAATACTTGCCCGGTTTCCGATTCAAAATTTATTAAAAATCTTTGCTCGGTTTGCGGAAGACTCGTAAACCACGTTAATCGCAATCCGATGTTCCACTGTATATCTTAATTCTTATTCATTTTAACTCTTATTTTACTTTAGCTGATCATATCAACCCTTATATAGCTCAGAGACTACTGGTTTAATGATTCATCAGGTGTTTCTTTCTGTCATTTTTTTCTACAGTAATCTAGTAGAATCCAATACTTTCATAGAACAAAAAAAATTCAGTGGAACCTTAGATTACGAGCACAATTCATTCCGGAAACTCAAATTAATCGTTCCACAGCCCCAAAAATTAAATACATAAAATAATTAATACAACATATAAAGTAAAAATAAAACAAATTAACTTGCACTTTACATTTWAAAAAAGTAAAAATAAATCCCAACAGATAAGTGTTTCCGTTTATGTGCGCAGACGCGGTGTGTGTGAGTGAAGCCGAGAGATCCATTTGCTCCTTCTCTGTAACAGCCTGTCGTTGTGTGAGCGCGCACGTAATTTGACACTGTGCCCCTTCACGCACACACACTCTCTCCCCCTTATGCCCGCAGGCGCTGTATGTGTGTGTGTGTGTAAAGGCACATACAGACACACACACACACACACACAGACACAACGCTTGCCGTTAAGTGTGTGCGCACGCGTAATTTGACATCGTGCCCCTTCACACACATACACACAAACACACAAACACACACACACACTCTCTCACCTTTATGCGCGCAGGCTGTGTGTGTGCGCCACATACATAACGACAGGCTGATACTGAGAAGGAGCAAATAGATCTTTAACCTCTATAATGAGACTTTCTTTTGCTTTATACGCACACACACGCGTGTTATAATAAACAGTACATGCATTCTGTACACACATGCTTACAAACACAAAATAAAAGATGTTTTATGCGCAAACACATGGTCACAGTGTTATAGTAAACAGTACACGCATGGAGTTTGATTATACCAGTGAGAGATGAGACTAAAGCACTATTCGGACGGGACTAGTTTTACCGGGGGACGTTCGAGTTTGAATTTTTTTCAGCCGACATATGTCATTTCATGTATGGATTCGGATGGGATGTTTATTACGGAGGTAGGTGTCTGTGTTTTACATGTTGGTGTTGCACAAGACCACGTGTTAAGTATGAGGATTTCTACTGGAGTGTAGAAAGCAGAAACTCGAATACAGGCGCGCTAGAGATTGTACGGTAGTTCACGTTGACCAAAAAACACAAGAAAACGCGTTTCAGAAAAAAAGAAATTCGGCAAACACAGACGTTCGCATTCGGACGGGATTAGATTTCTCAGAGGACCGCCGAGTTTGCTGAAAAACAGTAGGTAATTTGCTCTGGAATTTTCACAGAGGTCATGTGAGAAAAAAACAGACATGGCAGATTCGGACGGGATTAAGATCACAAAGTACCTCAGTGAAACAGAAATTTCTCTAACGTCCCCCAGTAAAACTAGTCCCGTCCGAATAGTCCTTTAGACCCAGCAGGGGAGACAATCCCGAAGCGCAAGAGTTTCTTACTTGCATTAGAAAAGATGGATATCAAAAGTGATTTTTTTGTACTCTTTATTACATTAGGACAGTACTCCTAATGACAGACAGACCAGAGAGATGAAAGTGGGAGTTCCTATTGTGATTGAAGATGATGACTCCCCCACCACTTTTACCAGTGTCATAAACTTTGCTGTTGTGTTGGAGGAAGAGAATGTTTTGAAAATGCTTCAGATCTGCAGTCTACTGTTGCTTAACTTAACTTGCTATGGCTTTTGTGAGCTGTTTTTAGACTTCAAACTGCTTGTTGTGGCTCACTGAATGAAAACTGCCCTGAAAGGTCACGCTGTGTTTATTATTGTTACGGAAAACAGACTCAAACAGACAGAGATCGTGAGAAAACCAGAGCGGGCGATTTATTAACAGTTTGTGAGAAAATGAAACAGTGAATATGTTGACCAGAGTGTCTTAACTGAAAAGGTGGTGAAGGAGCTGGTGGAGGTTTGCAGTAGCACAGAGAACACAGAACACAAGGGAATCACGAACCAGGAGACGAGACATGGCGAAGCGTGCCGCAGGTATGTGGCATAGTCTTTAGTCCATTGACGAAGTCAGACAGCGAGTGAGGGGAAGTGACGTGTATATTATGGTGAGTTATTAATGGGGATCAGGTGTGCGTGTGATTAGAACTCTGGTGACTGTGAACGGAGATTGGAGGTGGAGTCTGGCGTTTCCGTGACAATTGATTATTATTATTATTATTATTATTATTATTATTATTATTATTATATAATAAACGATTGTTACCCTTGTTTTGTGCAGTTTGGACTGATAGATATTTTGCCATGTCAGATGGCGATCCAATCAAAGTTGGTGACTCAGGGAGATTACTGATAAAGCTCTGTGTGGTAGTTGATGTGAATGTACGTTTAATACAGAAACGCATTTAATATGGAGGCGGAAGAGATATCACAGTCAGCGGTAGTTTTCAGAAGTTCTTTCCGAGGTGAGGCTGCGTTGGGCGGGTACATAAATGCAGTGCCACTGGGGATTTTGTCTGGAGCTCAAATTTCTGAAAACGTTGTACTTTGAAACCAGTGAAAATTACAGTGCTTATAGATAAAACATAATACTCTTGTCCATAATTAAAAAGGAATATTTAAACCTATACTTGAAATATAGTTAACTTAAATATTACAGATTAAACCAAGGCAAGAAGACGTGCTGAGCTTTAGATCATTGTGATGCAGACAAAAGGTTTAGGAAGGAAATGAAAAAAGAAATCTTTCGTAGTTTAATAATGTAGCACTTTTAGTATTCATAGAAAAAGCAACGGTAAAAATAATAATCACATAATAATAATAATAATTATGTGATCCCGTTTCTCGAAAAAATGCATTCTTAATGGTCACATCTGTAGATGTATTTAATTTATTGGGGCTTTTCAGTGCTAAAGTATGTCCATATATATAGTGGTATTATCATAGTTAGATGTCTTTTTAATAGTTAGTTATTTGTTATAGTTAGCAAACTGTTTTATTGGAGAATGCATTGGTAAATAACACAACTCAACACCATGTCGCACATGTGGCAGTGGCCATTACATAAATTCATGCTTCAACTCAACACTAACAATGTTCATAACTTGGATTCATTTCATAAACAGTGCTTCCTGTACATTTTATACAGGATTGGCAATTTCAATCAAAGGGAAAATCTAAATAACAAAGAAATAGAATAGTAACAATAACACAGTAGTACTGTGTTTGTGATCACAAAATAAAAGTCTTTTGCATTAGTGCATCTGTTCTACAGTAATCTAGTGTAACAGCATTATACTTGTCACACTTGTTATACAATGTCAAAAAGAGGCTTTTGTTTAAATTATAACTAATGCATTACAAAGTCATTACACTTGCATTCATAGTATTTGGTGGCTTTTGCCATTAAGTAGTACAGCACTACCAAATGGCAAAACCAGTAATTGAACATAGCATTACTGAAATATTGCTTTCCATAAACTGCAATTGTCTTTCTTTCTTCTTTTGCTCACTTAATAACACACTGCATAAGCAAAATGTGAAAATAAAAGCTACAAATATAAAATAAATAAATATGAAACATATATAGGGAATGGATCAAACATATGTGTGTGTGTGTGTGTGTGTGTGTGTGTGTGTGTGTGTGTGTGTGTGTGTGTGTGCAGAGTGCAGAATAACATTCCCACAGCTGAGATGTTATGATTAAATTCATGCTATATGCATATCAGCTACACATCAGTCATCCTTCAGCATCAATTAAGTGGGCATGTGTGACAAAATGTATGTGAATGTGGTGGAGTGTTTCTTCTATGAATAGTATACATATTACATAATATTTTATGCCTATTATCTGTAAGACCATGTCATATAATGACCATGCCATGTCAGCACTGCTTTATTGTTTCCATTTCCATTTACACATTTTGAATATTGTTGATATATTTATAGATGTTATATTTTAGTCTTTCATGTAACATGACCAACATAATCACCATCAACCATTTTATGATAGTAGAGCTCATGAGAGTAGACTTTCAATGTTCTTAAATTCTAGAATTTTGTACATCTGGATTAATCACAGTGCAGTTTTTTTTATGTACTTCATTCATGATCTAATTTACATGAATGAAAATCCTAGTCATGTGACATGTACACCATGTGTTATATAAATAAATTGACATGAACAAAGGCAGATTTTTCTGATGTGCAATGACTGTTAGCAACATTGTTGAAAGGTAGGGAATGAACATACAAAAAAAATAAAATAAATAAATATATATATATATATATATATATATATATATATATATATATATATATATATATATATATATGTGTGTGTGTGTGTGTGATTTATAGCATTGCCATTTGAGCTGGACACTATAGGGGATATAAAGATCTATATAAAATAACACTAAAGTGATATTTAAACTATTTACGTTACCTACCATTGTTTTTTCTTTTTTCCGAATTTTCTTTTTCACATTCTGTCTTTTCCCCCCTTCCCTCCCCTCTTCTACTGTTTGTTTAACATACTGCTGCAGATTACATACTTGCTGGTTCATTCTCTACCACTTCTCTTACTAAATTTTCATTCCCATCTGTATATACAATCATTATACACATGTACATAGAAACAATAGTTTCATATTCAGATATTAATTGATAGCATTTTTCTACCTTTTTAATGCACCTTAAACTTGACACAATTTTATAAGGCTTCTTGACTACCTTAATTTCCACTGTAATTTCATATTTCATATGCACAGTACATATTGCAAAGTATAGTTTTTCTGTGTTTTCTATTTCAGACCCACAGATAAAGATGCCAGATAGAAATGTGACATTTGTGAAGAACTTTTTCATTGTTGGTTTTCCTGGACTTCATCCTACGTATTATTTCCTTGTATCTGCAGTTTTGTGTTTAGTTTATGTGTGCATCTTGATAGCAAATGGAATGTTTCTTTTTTTGTTTGCAACTAACAAATGTCTCCACAAACCTATGTATTTTATTTATATAAGTCTTGTGTTGTCTGATGTGTTGTTCAGTACAAGCACCTTACCAAAGATCGTTGCTAGATATTTCTTCCAAGATGGGACCATTTCTTTTGCAGCTTGTTTTTTTCAGATGTATTTAGTACATTATTTTGGTGCGGTCAGTTCATACACACTTGCCATAATGGCCATAGATCGATTTATAGCAGTTTGCTACCCATTTGGGTATCATACTATTATGTCAAATAGAAATACACTAATTTTGTCCATAGTAATCTGGGTATTCTCTCATCCTATCAGTATAATGATGGTTGTCCGAGCCTTCCCACTTCCTTATTGTGGTGCCAATACCATTATTCACTGTTATTGTGATCATGTATCAATTACCAGACTTGCATGCACTGACAGGGCTCCATATAGTTTTCCAGCTTTTGTTTATGCCATGGTGATATTGCTGGGATCTCTTGCCATAATTGTGGTTTCCTATTCCTTCATAATATTTGCCGTCCTACAAATATCTTGTGCACATGGCCGGTTAAAAACATTTTCCACATGTAGTTCTCAACTCATTATAATTGCTCTCTTCTTCTTACCCAGGTGTTTTAATTACTTGGCTGCGAATATAGGTATTACATTTAATGCTGATTTGCAAATTGCAATCATTTTGCTGTATAGCCTGCTACCTCCGATGATAAACCCATTACTATACAGCTTAAAAACAGAAGAAGTTAAGAAAATATTAATAAGCAAAATAAAAAAACACCAAGTAAACTTGACCTTACTATATTAAAATATATGGTACATGAGTAATTGTAATTGGACCTACATGATGCCCAACTCAAATAATGCTATAGAGGAAATCCCTCATTGACAAGAAAAGTTGCTGCAATGGCCACTTAAAATTTGTGCACATTAAAAAACATGGTACCTTGATAAAAATCATGATATGAAAATGCCTGAAAAAAACTGAATCTCAATAGAGAGAAATAGAGGGGGGGAAACGTCAAATTGTTTGATTGATTGCTTATAGGTCAAAGTTCATCATAATTCATAACTACATTAACCGCTCAAGGTCAAAGGTGACATATGGAAGGTACATTAATGGGTAGTTTTTTCTTTATAGAGTTGTTTAAGTCATCAAGAATGTTTTCTTTTTTTTCCTGTGAAAGTAAAAAGTTTTCACTTGTTTAAGTCATTAAGAAAGTTTGGTGGCTCCTTTCACATGGAAGTAAATGTTTTTTAGTTCTTTCCTCTGGATATCCAAAACATCAAATTTTGATTCATTGCTGATAGGTCAAAGGGGGTGTTAAGGGTAATCGTCTCCTAATTATTTTCACCTGTTTAAGTCATTAAGAAAAAGTTTGGTGTCTCCTTTCCCATGAAAGTAAATGTATTTTACTTTCTTTCCTCCGGGATATCCAAAACGTCATGGGTTCCCTTATTTATTTGAGAGGGAGGGTTGYGTTTTTGCACTAGTAAACTGAGCGCTGAACTGTTGCGTGCCGCTCGTCCTCTCGCCAGCGTTTGAGAGTGAGAGAGACTTGGGCTTTGTCTCCGTCTTTTAACAGCACGCTTTGTCTGTCTGGCAACCACGTGTATAAATGGCCGCGCCGGTGCCTGTTCAGAACTCCATGTGGTAGCAGTTTAACAGTTTAAACAGAACAAATATACTGTGTATATATCATTGTATATATCATATATGTGTGTCTAATACTGTTTTATTCATATTTTCCTTCAATTGTACTTTTAAAATATAACCTACATATTTACAGTATAAGCATATTTAACTACTTCAGCTGTGAATGAGAAATTTCGTCTCGGTTTTAGATAAAGTCCTTATTTTATTTTTTAATTAATTATCTTATCGAGTATAGTCCTTCAGAGCATGCACTGTGTCAAAAGATTCTGCTGAATCTCTTTTCACCTTTCATTCACGATAGGTGTGAATTTATCAAACTGAGTGCGCTGTTGGCAAATCCTGTAGGGGGTTTTAGATGAATTAACAAGACAGAGCGGTCTCTGCCTAAATTTTATTTCCCCAGCAATTTAAATCAGACTCCATTGTTGGAGTTGATACTTTGAGTGTAATTCACAAATTTACTGAATATTTTCAAATGCAGATTGACCTGTATATCACTTGATAACTAGCTAATGCTTTAGTAAAGGGCTCTAAAACAGCGGCAATATGAATGACAATGGAATATGTGAATGATAATGGAATTGTCTCACACACACACACAAATTCTCGTGTTTCAGTATTTATGCAGTAATTTGGTCATGTTCATCCATGGGATGATTGTCCRGCTACGTGGTGGGCTTGGTGGATCCAAATGCAGAATGTGGAGAGGGAAGAACTCGGGTTGAGTAGTGGTGTCTCTCAGGACATCATTAATGAGGGCCTGGAACACDGCTGGGGCATTGGTCAGGCCAAAAGGAACCACCAGGTACTCGTAGTGGCCAGTAGGGGTGTTAAAGGCCATCTTCCACTCGTCCCCTTCCCTTATCCTGACAAGGTGGTAGGCATTCCTTAGGTCGAGCTTGGTGAATCCTGAAGGAGTTTGAAGGCGGAAGACATCAAAGGAAGAGGGTAATGGTTCTTGACTGTGATTTCGTTTAATACACTGTAGTCAATGCAGGGTCTGAGGGACTTGTCTTTTTTCTCCACAAAGAAAAATCCTGCTCCTGCCGTTGACGAGGATGGGCGGATAATCCCTGCTGCAAGCGACTCACTGATGTACTGCTCCATGGCCTCTCTCTCYRGACGMGARAGGGAGTAGAGTCGTCCCTTGGGTGGAGATGTGCCGGGAAGGAGGTCTATAGACAATCATAGGGGCGGCGAGGTCGTAGCGAGGTGGCCCAGGACTTGCTAAACACCTGTCGTAGATCGTGATACTTTGTAGGAACGTTGATGAGGTTGGGATTCTCTTCTTGTGGCACAGACGAGGGGCGGCCCATGGTAGCGGAGTGAAGGCATGACGAGAGGCAGGTGGGGCTCCAATCCAGTATACTCCGCTTAACCCAATCAATGCGGGTTGTGTAGCCTTAGCCAAGGGAGTCCCAGAACAATGGGGGCATGAGCATTATAAACGGTCAGGAAGGTGATGGTCTCCATGTGATTACCTGAAAACTGTAGGTTAACGGGGATGGTGCGGTGGGTAATGGGCAAGAGACGGCTACCGTCGAGGACTTGAACCATAAAGGGTTGGCGTAAAGGAATGAGTGGGATCTGAAACTTAGCGACAGTAGCAGAGGAAATCAGGTTCTGGTCTGCCCCGGAGTCAACTAAGGCATGGGTGACGTGGGATTGGTTGCCATGAATCAGGGTGAAAGGGAAACAAGACCGTTGGTCTGAGGAAAATTCAGAATTTGTGGCCCCCTGTATCCCCAGAATTACGAGGGGGCCTTGCCCTTTTAGTGGACAGCATCACGCCACGTGGCCAGTCTGACTGCAATAGAAGCAGGCGCAGTCGTCCCTGCGGCGCTGACGCTCGACATGTGGCTGGATCTCCACCATAGGTGGGTGGGGCAGGAAGGCGTGGCTCCAGGGCGGAAGAAGGCATCACCGGATGAGAAGGATGCTGGGAATTAAAAGGCCGAGGATTGATTCCGGATCTGGGTGGAAAGGAACTGCAGGGTTTCAGTGATGGTTTGGAGCGTGTTTGAGATCTGGGTGATTTCCTGTTGGTGGTTGCCTAAGAGGAGTCCTTGACTCTCTAGTGCCCCCCTCAGGTGAGCGGCCTCTGCTGGATCCATCTGTGGCCAGATTATTCTGTCAGGCTCCGTGGTGGGCTTGGTGGATCCAAATGCAGAATGTGGAGAGGGAAGAACTCGGGTTGAGAAGTGGGGTGTCACTGACTGTAACTGGAGGGTGGTGGCTGTAACGTAACGAGGCTGGTCTTGGTGAGGATGGTGCTCTGCGCTGTGGTGGGAACCGTAGTGTGCTCGCTGGAAAAGCTCGAGCCAACGTAGCGTGAACTTGGTAGGGCGTGAGGACTGACTCTTGGTTGAAGAACAAGCGAGGGTCGGAGCCGGAGAGCTGGGGGGGAAATCCGTGATCCAAATCCATGGTCGAGGAAACAGGTAAGTGGTCAATGATCCGAAATCCAAACAGGGGTAAATCCAAAAACATGAGGCAAAGACATAGTCAAAGAACGAAGCGTGGTCGGTAACTTGGCAGGCTGTGACGAGACAAGGCGCGGGAATATTGGGCTGGTAAGGCACTCAATAATCTGGCAACGGGAGGTTGTTTGTGAGCAAGTTAAATAGAGCAGAGCCATGATTGAAATGAGCAACAGGTGTATGGAGAGCAGAGAGTGAGCCAGTGAGATCAAAGGTGTGGAGTGGAATCTGGAGCGGAAGTGAGCAGGTGAATCTGACGTGACATGACAATGATACTATGATTATTCATTATTTACTATTATGCATCCTTACTTAGAGAGATTATGTTTGATGCAGATTGACCTGTATATCAACTTGATAASTAGCAAATGCTATTAAATGCCACATATGGTTACCCCATGAACATGACCAAATTACAGCATAAACACTATATATATATGTTTTTTTCTCTCTCTTGCTATGGTACCTTTACGTGGTGCACAGGTGTATAATAAACCGAAAAGATAAACACAAAAAAAATGTACAGCTATTTATTTAATTATAATTTTAAATATTTATCAACAACATCCATCCATCAGTGCAGTCTACATTTTTATCAATAAATGACATGCGTTTATCACCTTTTAATCAAAACGCCGCCTTTTGTAAAGTGTGAGCCGCAGGTTTGAATTGAATTGTAGATTAATTTTAAAGCATGATTTAGGGCATTTCATTTCATTATTATAAACATAATTTATGAATTACACTCGAACGGTCGGTATAGCTCTACGTAGACTATGTAGGAAATAGGCAAATTCAGGGAAAGGCTCCCCTGCGAGAGGTTGTGTGCGGACCACTGAGCTTCTACGGATTCTAAAATTGACATTGTTACTGTTTTTTTAATATCTGCAGTGGAAGAGTCTGAGAATGTATTTGTCACGGTTACTGCTTGCCGGACGAAAGAGAGGCATGATAGCAGAGGTGAAGTGAACCAAATGTCTTTAATAAAGCACAAAACAGGGAACCAAAAGAAAAGACATGAACTTAAACCAGGATAAACTATAAATATGACAAACTAGACATTACAAACAGACTGAGAGACAGACAGGCTAGGAGACAGACAGACAGACTAGGAGACAGACAAACCACGAACCCGTGCAGAGGCTGGCTGGAAACAGACTGAGAGACAGACAGGCTAGGAGACAGACAGACAGACTAGGAGACAGACAAACCACGAACCCGTGCAGAGGCGGCAGGAGCACGGCGTCCACGAACCCGTGCGGAGGCGGAGGCAGAGGCGGCTCGTCGTCCTCGGTGGCGCATGACGGCGGCGGCGGAGGAAGAGGCGGCTCGTCGTCCTCGGCGGCGCATGACGGCRGMRGCAGCTCACTGTCCACCACGATACAGGGTGGCTGCGGAGGCAGCTCGCTGTCCACCTCGATGCAGGGCGGCAGCTCGCTGTCCACCTCGATGCAGGACGACGGCGGCGGCGGAGGCAGCTCGCTGTCCATTTCGGGGAACCCTGGAGGGTCTGGGCCTCCCCTGAGGCTGGCTGGAGGGTCTGGGCCTCCACTGAGGCTGGCTGGAGACTGGGTGCTGGCATTGACATCAGCTGCCTCTTTGTTGGCCTTGGCCAGCTGTTCCTGCACCATTGCCCCCAGCTCCAGCAGGGTTTGCATTTGCCCCCGATTTCCCGTCAAGCGACAAATGTTTATCTGCTGGATCAGCACCCCGGCTAGTTGGTAGAGCCCCAGCCTCCGCTGTTGAAACTCCACGTGAACAACCCTCTGAACACCAGCAGACACATGTTCGCCCTCTCCAGCTTCTTGCTGAGGCGCTCCACCGGCAGTTGCTCCGGCGCGCCCCAAGTTGTTCCGCCAGATGGCGAGCCGACTCCCCAGGAAGGTCGCTTGCCCCGCCGTCACAGTCACAGCCCCCCCCCCAAAAAAAAATTCCCGGGGAATCTCCTCTGCTATACAACTTTTTAGGTCTTGCATTCTGTCACGGTTACTGCTTGCCGGACGAAAGAGAGGCATGATAGCAGAGGTGAAGTGAAACAAATGTCTTTAATAAAGCACAAAACAGGGAACCAAAAGAACAGACATGAACTTAAACCAATATAAACTATAAACATGACAAACTAGACATTACAAACAGACTGAGAGACAGACAGGCTAGGAGACAGACAGACAGACTAGTAGACAGACAAACCAGGAGAATACAGAGCCAGGAAGGACACAGAGCCAGGAAGAAAACACAGAACTAGAAGGACACTGAACTAGAAGGACACAGAACTAGACAAGTAACAACAACAGTACCCTAGACGAGATGCAAGACAAGGACAAATTGAACACAGGAACATTTATAACAAAACTAATTAGCAACCTCAGTTCAGGCGAGCGCCACATCACCTGACCGAGGTGCATTCTGGGGATTTGAGCTCACCAAAACTACAAATGAAAACAAAACACAAAATGGAGTCTGTGGGCGCTTTGGCGCCCTCTGGTGGTATCTCCTGACAGTATTTACCATAAGCTTTGTTGTATTGTTTTTAATCACTATACTGTACACAACCTATGATTTCACTTATGCTGTTTTACAAATGGAATATTTTTTTATGTTACACTCTAAAAACTGCTTGGTTAAATGTTAAAGTGCTGGGTTATTTTTTTATCTATTTATTATTATTTAGTAGACTGTCTGTTAGAAATACCCCAAATAAAATTAATCCGCTGTTTTAACCACTGCAGAGATAGTTAATCAGCGGTACTTTTCACTACTTCTATTAATGATAGTACTACTGAATGGAGAAAGCGCAGTCAAATAATTAGGAGAAGAGAGTATTGCAGGAAAGACGAAAATTAAGAAAATGGAGAATAAATACATATCAGTATTTAAATTTTGTGCTCGACACGTTTATGAGCTCTGTCGCTTGCTGTCAATGAGAGAGAACACATTTGGCTTCAGTAGACACACAATACAGTGGAACCTTGGATTGCGAGTAACGTGGTTTACGAGTGTTCTGCAAACTGAGCAAACTGAGCAAGTATTAGTTTACGAGTGCCAAGTATCATGTATCACACATGAGACTCTTATTTTGACACAGAGCGTCACTCGCTCACCTTTTTTTCTTTTTTCCCTGTTAAAACCGTGTTTCCGTATTTGTGTGTGTCTGTTTGTTGTGAAACTTAAGTGATTCTGTTAGTATGCACTCATGCCAGTCTCGTTTTTTTCCGTTAAAACGGTGTTTCCGCTGTGTTTTGCGTTTGTTGTGAAACTTAAAAAGTGAGTCCATTAATATACGCTCATGCCAGTCTCAGAGAGAGTTTCCGTTGTGTGTGTGGGTGTGTGTTTGTTGTGAATCTTAAAAAGTGAGGTGGGGAGAGGGAGGAGGAGTGTTACTGTGTAAGACGAGGCGACACACACACACACACAGTGCGCGCACCAACGGAAACACTTATCTGTCAGGATTTATTTGTACTTTTTTTAAAGGTAAAGTGCAGATTAATTTGTTTTATTTTCATTTTATAGATTGTATTAATTATTTTTATGTATTTATTTTTTGGGGCTGTGGAACGAATAATTTTAGTTTTCATTATTTCTTATGGGAAATGATGATTTGGTTTACTAGTGTTTTGGAATACGAGCACACTTCCGGAACGAATTATGCTCGTAATCCAAGGTTCCACTGTACTTCAGATTGAAACACGACTGCCCCCTACAGGTAATGAACGGCATTTTCAGAGCTTCCTGCGAGCTGCCGTGCGTTCTTAATGGGCAGATCTGTATACAAAGGAACTCATACCTCAGTTTGAGGATGTTTTCGGCCACTTTTTCTGAWTGTTCTCCTATTGATCTCCTAAATGCAATTCATAAAATGGAACTCCAAAGCATTTTTGGAGATGTGTGCATTGCCTTGAGGATCATTTGCACTCTTCCAGTCACTGTTGCCTGTGGAGAGAGGGTATTCAGCAAGCTTAAATTGATAAAAAGCTACTTAAGATCAACCATGTTTCAGGAAAGGTTGAACAACCTTGCCATACTGTCCATTGAAAGCCAGTTGGCTTTAAGACTGGATTTTAAGGATTTGATTGGGGATTTTGCCAGCAAAAAGGCCAGGCATCTGGCTTTGAGCATTTAAGTCACTGGCAGGATAAACAAAATATAATTTCTAAATGATTTATGTTGTTTAATTGATCAGTAAACATCACTGTTGCACTGTATTGCAGTTTGCACTCTGTGTAAATAAGTTTGTTTGGTATTTATGATTCAAGATTTTGCCAGAAAGAAGGCCAGGTGTTTGGCTTCTAGCATTTAAGTCAGTGGCAGGTTAAACAAAAGATAATTTGTAATTTATTTATGTTGTGTCTCATTGATTTAAGTCACTGTTGCACTAGAATCACTCCGACTGAATCAACCCATAAGCKTATCAGCCCATCCAGTTAGCAAAACCCCAAAGGGAACTTAGGGTCTTCTCAATACTTAGGTCAGTTGTTTTTCTCTAAAACAGCAAACCCAAGTACCTAGATGTATTGAACCAGTAGTACCACCAATCGGTCATACCTGTTAAGTATCCTAACTCTGGGAGAAAACCCACACTATCTTCTTCTCTCTTTCTCAGTTTCCTCTTCTTCCTCTCACTGTACCTTCCCTTTTCATGCCAAAACCCTACTAAACCACATCTAAAGCAAGTAGAAAACCGTCCATAAATTTTGAAAATGAATCTAGAAGCGTTGTCAACCCTTCTAGCTGAGTAAACTAATACTGTCATTGTTATTGTTTCTTTTGGCTAGAGGAAATTTGAAATAACAATCGCAGTCATGGTACAGAGAAATCCCAAGTTTAAAACCCCTTTTATTTAAAAGCACCCCCTTTTAAATCAAAACCGTTTAAAAAAAAAAAACAAAAGGAGGAGAAATTTGGTAGGGAACTTACTCTGCCGGCAGAAATGCAGATTCACCTTGTTTTTTTATCTCCTCTGATTAACGTCAGTTGTAACTTTCCAAAAAAAGAGAACCTCCTCTTATAGGAATATAGGAAGTTAATAGCATGCCCACTAGAGGACCACAGTCACAGAGAACCACACTTAGCCTCACTCACACATCTGTTTGCCCTATTTTGTTTTTGTTTTGTTTGTTTCTTATTCCTTGAACAACATCTGTGTCTGTAGTGGTTCTACTGTATAATAATAATAATAATAATAATAATAATAATAATAATAATAATAGTAATACATAATAGTATATAAACTGAAAAGTTTTACTTTGGGTTTTACATTTTGAGGTAAAGATTATAACATTCTAAGGACATCGAGTCTGGTAGCCCAGGTGTCTGCAACATTAACCTTTTGTCTTTATGTACTTCCTGACCACTGGGTAGAGTCCCAAGTTAAATGTGAATGCTAATCTTAAGACTGATTAGCAGTTAATCCGCAAAGCTCTCATCAAAGAATTTGCTGACCCTGATTCAGAACATCTGAAATCAAACAAGGTGGCATCGAGAGTCCATACACCTACTACAGCCTCAGGAGAGCATACTTCGGGACCCATAACGAACCAGACATGGAAGAAGACTTGAACTTTAAACCTCTCTTTTTATGAAACCTCCATCCAGGAGTAAGCCACCACCTCGGCGTCATCACATGTCCACGATCAATGGATGTCCAGCAGCTGTGAGACTTGGCGCATAAAGCCTATGGCAAACAAAAGGCACCTTTAGGAAAGGGTGCTAAATCTACTGCAGTCCTTTACTTCAACACTCAGAGTCATGAGTTAGCTTTAGAGGGAGCCCAACATCAAAACAATGTCAAGCCTCCTGCCAAAGTGTGGAACGCATCTTTGTCCAATGAAGAACAAGATCATCTGCTAGTACCCAACCTGAATAGATGAACAAGCGCTTGGAAGGATCTCGGGCACGACCATGCTCACCCGGATATCACTGCGAAGAATCTCTCCCGACCCATCTGTAGCAGCCATAACCTGCCTACAGCATGCCTCCGGTGTGCCCTGCCCCACCCCCTCCCACATTGCTACCTCGCTCCACAACCCATCCAATCTCCACGTCTGATCTGCCCGATTCCTCTGACATCCACCGACTTCTCGATGTCAAGCACATGTTGTTTCGCAAACACGCCGTTCTTACATATGTCCCTGAGCCCCTTACTACGCCAAAGGGGGGGATTGATGCTAACATGATGCATCATGTGCCAGACATCACGGTGCCAAAGCCACCTATGAAACACTTAAACATGTCAGATATTGGTTTGGTATGCAGCATAATGTGGCAAAATACATAAAAGGGCCCCAAAAAAAAAGCCCAATCAGCAAGCACCATTGCAACGGAAAGGAATGAGCCTTACATGGTCAGACCTGCAAATTGATTGGGTAGGACCTCTGCTGAGATCAACATGTGGTAACAAATACTTCTTCACCATGGTCTGTGAATTCTCGCATCGTGTCCTGGGCACCTAGATGCACGACAACGTGTATACCGCCGACATTGATGGTCGAAACCACCTCTATTGAGAGCCTGCGCGCCCAAGTATCTACTAATGTACCATCAGAGTACGAACTGTTTAGAGACGTGTTTAGTATTAGGGCAGCAGCACGACTTCCCCCTCATCGGCCATGGGACTGAACGATAGAGCTCACGCATTTATCCATTGTTCGTGGAGGAAACCCGGGCTATGGAGGAATATGTGGGTGAAGCTCTCCAGCAGGGTCTCATCAGCAGGTCCATGTCACCCGCATCGGCAGGTTTTTTTCTTTATCGAAAAGAAGGGGGGGGGGGGGACTAAAACAAAAACAAAATCATGTTTGCTTCAGCATTGGAGACAATATTGTTTTAGGCTAACTTTATTAAAGATTATACACTTTCCTATTCGTTGTTGTACTTCGACTTTTTGCACACGCGTGTGCATCTTTAAATTTGAACAGAAAATAATAGTGGGCTGGTAGGCACGTTATTTTTTCATGTAACTTAAACGGCTGAATGAAGTTAAATATACACAATAAATTAATAATTGCATTTGCTTTACATTTGAGTACTCATGTGTAAATAGCTTTTTCATTGTATATACTACCATATGATATATGTGTGTCTAATACTGTTTTATTCATATTTTACATTAAATGCAGTTTGTAATTTACTTGCAATTGTACTTTTGAAATATAACCTACGTATCTACAGTATAAGCATATTTAACCACTTCAGCTGTGAATGAAAAATTTGGTCTGGCCTTTAGATAAAGTCCTTATTGGATATAATTTTATTATTAAATTAATTATCTTATTATAAATACAATTCTTATTCTCTATATTCTTGTTGAATATAGTCCTTCAGAGCATGCACTGTGTCAGAAGTTTCTGCTGAATCTCTTCTCACCTTTCATTCACGATAGGTGTGAATTTATCAATCTGGGTGCGCTGTTGGCAAATACTGTAGGGGTTTTTAGATGAATTAACAAGACAGAGCGGACGTCTCTGCCTAAATTTTATTTCCCCAGCAAATTAAATCAGACTTCATAGTTGGAGTTGATACTTTGAGTGTTTTTACTGATTATTTTTCAGATTCAGATTGACCTGTATATCAATTTGATAACTAGCGAATGCTTTAGTAAAGGGCTCTAAAACAGCGGCAATATGAATGACAATGGAATATTACAGAACATGCGAGTTGACGCCCATGCACCGATCACAAACCATTAAAATGTTGGATTTGATTTAAAATGCCACACACATATTCGTGTTTAATTAAATTATTAAATCCTCGTGTTCCAGTGTTTATGCATTAATTTGGTCATGTTCACCCATGGGCTGACACTATGATGATTCATTATTTATTATTATGCTTACTTATTTGGAGAGATTCTATTTGATGCAGATTGACCTGTATATCAACTTGATAACTAGCGAATGCTATTAAATGCCGGATATCTTTAACCCATGGGTGAACATGACCAAATTACAGCATACAGTATATATCTACTGCTACTGTATGGTACCTTCACTAACATTTAAAACTATTTATTATAATAAGTGGTGCAGAAGTGTATAATAAACCGAAAAGATAAAACACAAAAACGATGGACAGCTATTTATTTAATTATCATTTTAAATATTTATCAACAACATCCATCCATCAATGCAGTATTGTTATCGATAAATCGCATGCGTTTATCACCTTTTGATGATCAAAACGCTGCCTTTTGTAAAGTGAAAGTGCGAGCAGCGGGTTTGAAATGAATTGTAGATTAATTTTAAAGCACGATTTAGGGCATCTCATTTCATTATTATAAACATAATTTATGAATTACACTCGAGCGGGCGATAGAGCTCTGATTAGACTACGCATACTAGTAAATATGCTCAACATCCCGGAGCCCAAGCCTCATTTAAAGAAAAAAAAATTAATTAACAAATATTGTAAGTAAACAACAGTAGCACAAGTTAAAAAAATATTTAGACTCTAAATAGATGCCAAATTATTTTTAAGGTGTTTTATAAAAAAAGAGCTTTAATATGCATGTGATTAAAATTATATTTGTATTTAAGATGTATTTTAATAATGCTTAGTAATTCACATATGTTCTTGGGTGGGAAATAGAGTTGTACACCTGATGAGCCAATGAGCTTCAACAAACCCACTTAGACATGCATATAAATAAAGGCAGGTATGACAGGTCAGTTCTTACAGTCATTACAACAAAGACAATTGTTCTTGATTCTCCTCGACCATCCAAATACTGGACAAGTAGTCTATTCAATTTATAGCATTATGTTTCCATTTAATGAATTTTGATTTAATAAGAGAACCATCACAATTTTTTTTCATTGTGGATTTGAAGTAAGTTTAAGTAATTATGTCTGTTAAAAATTATTCCAGGAACATGATTAATGAATTTGTTTTCACTGGATTTGACAATGTGGAAAAACCACTGACTGTTGGTGTGGTCATTCTGATATTGTACCTGCTTACTATAATTGCTAATACTGTAAACATAGGCTTTATTGTCACAGATAAGCGCCTGCACCAGCCAATGTACATTTTTATCTGCCATCTATCAATTATAGACATGATCTACTGTACAAGTTCATGTCCTACTATGATTGGTATTCTTCTTGTTGGTTATAAAACTATATCCTATAGACCATGCATGGTTCAGATGTTTGCTTTCCAATTTAGTGGTGCAATGGAAATCTTTGCTATTACTGTCATGGCATTTGATCGGTTTGTTGCTATAAGCACACCTTTGCGATACAGTTCTCTTATGACAAATTTCCGATGTGTTTCAATTACTATTTTACTTTGGTTGGTAATAGCTTCAGTTTTGTCTATGCTACCTGCTTCTGTTGCACCTTTACCAGTTTGTTACTCTACTGTAAAATACATATTTTGTGATTATGCATCTGTTACAAGGGTAACGTGTGCAGACCCAGAGCCATATTTTAATAATGCATCTATTTTAACAACTTGTATACTTTTAGGAACATTCAGTGTCATCTGCTTAAGTTATATAAATATTGTTGTTGTTGTTTCAAGAATGACTTCAAACACAGACAAGAAAAAAGCCATACATACTTGTTTAAGTCACCTTATAGTCATGGTCTGCTATTATGTAACAAAGTTAACACGAATAGTTCTCACCAGGGTTGGTGTAGTTTTAACACTGCAAGAACTAAATGGATTGATGGTGGGGTCAATTATTGTTCCATCTTTAATTAATCCTTTCATATACTGCTTAAGAACAAAGGAAATCAGAAGCAAATTGTTTAAAATGTTTTTAAAAGTTAACCCAGTGGTACAAAGAAAGAAGTAGGTTTTGGTGGATATACCTTATCATTTGACATTATAACTTTAAGACTTTATTAGACTTTATCACTTACTTAACAACAAGTCAATTTACATGATTCTATTAAGTCTGTAACCCATTAACACTGAAATTCTTTTTAAACCAGTTGCTATTAGACCTCCAAATGAATTTTTGTAATACATGTTTTTATTTTTAAGACAGGAGGGGACTTCCATTTGTTCAAAATTGTATATAATCAAATTGTATATAATTTACAAATAAGCAAAATTTTTAAAACAAACACTAACACGACCAATAAGAAAATGTTATTTGAGTAAATGGCTAAAGATTTTCATTTAATTAATAAATAGCAACCAAGTAAACTATTTGTACTGATTGCACAATATTTAAGTCAGAGGAATAAGGAAATTGCTATTCCAGACACAGTGATCTATGATTATTCTCATTCCCCTACATTCATTAAATTATTAATGTAGTTTATTCCAACATAAATTTAATTTTATGTTATGCTTTTATAGAAGCATTTAATTGTGTGTGAACATGTTAATGTGTTTAATGACTTAAACTTTTACTTTCATGGGGAAGGAGACAACAACTTTCTTAATGACTTAAACAGGTGAAAACATTTTACTTTCACAGGGAAAAAAAGACAACATTCTTAATGAATTCAACAACTCTATAAAGAAACAACTACCCCTTAATCTACCTTCCATATGTCACCTTTGACCTTGAGCAGTTAATGTAGTTATGAATTATGATGACCTTTGACCTATAAGTAATCAATCAAAAAAAAATTACGTTTCCTCCCCTCTATTTATCTCTCTGGTAACATTTCAAAAGTACAATTGCAAGTAAATAACAAACTGCATGCAATGTAAAATATGAATAAAACAGTATTAGACACACATATATCATATGGTAGTATATACAATGAAAAAAGCTATTTACACATAAGTGCTCAAATGTAAAGCAAACGCAATTGTTAATTTATTGTGTATATTTAACTTCATTCAGTCGTTTAAGTTATATGAAAAACAATGTGCCTACCAGCCCATTATTATCTTCTGTTCGAATTTAAAGATTCACACGCATGTGCAAAAAGAAGAAATACAACAAAGAATACAAAAGTGTATTATTTTTAAATAAATAAAAAAATAAAAAAATAAATAGAAATAAAATAAAATTTTATTTTTTATAAAGTTAGCCTAAAACAATATTGTCTCCAATACTGAACCAAACATGATTTTGTTTTAGTCTTCTCGCTGAATACAATGCGCTCCATGGAGAACACATGCAGACCCCCAGTTACTGTAAGCCCTCTTCTCACCTTTCATTCACAATAGGTGTGAGGTTATCAAACCGGTTTTAATGATGAGGGAATTGGCAGAATTGAGGGGTTTAAAAATAATTAACAAGACTGAGCAGACATCTCTGCCTAAAATGAATTTCGCCAGGAAAACATAAACATGAATAGAAACAAATATACTGTGTAAAGCTATCAATTAAATCAGACTTCATAGTTGGATTTGATACTTTGAGTATAATTCATAAATTTACTGAATATATTTAGATTTTGTAAAATAAAGAAACCCGTTTCCTTCCTGGACCTTTTGCCCGCATCACAATGAACTGAAGCTTAGCACGTCTACTTTCCTTGTTTTAATCTGTAATATTTAAGTGAAATACATTTTGCGTATATGCTTAAATATTAATTTTATTTATGGCGAGCTGATGTATGTTTAATCTACATTATTGCAAGAGGTGATGACTTTCTGGGGGAGAATGTCTGCACCTTCCACTGCACAAGTTTCTACAAATAATGCAACCACTCCTGAGTATGCTTTCTTGCAGTATCACCCAATTTGGGCTAAAGACTAGGATGATTGCTGTCATGTCACGCCAAGCCACAGCCTCGTCATGATCACCTGGACACTCCTTTCATCTCACTATCTCACTTCCTGCTCCCCACACCTGTTGTCTATTACTGACAATTTCCAATCCTATTTAAGCCATGCTCTGACTCCGTCATGTTTATTGTGCGCCTTACCAGCCTCAATTCACCAGCGTTTTCTTCTGTCTCTTTCTGCCTAGTTTTGACCTCGCTTTGTTTTTTTCCGACCACGTCTCTACCTTTCTATTTGGAACCGGCTACCTGCTCTCCTGAATAAGATTTTGGATTACGGACCCTTCTCTCGTCACTTCGGCTACAACCTCTGCCTGCTCTTCGACCACGATTAATACTCGCTCCCCGCCGAGCTCACGCTGTCATTCATACACCGGCTCTGCATGCTCTGGCTTCACTCCACGCCTCGGCACACGGCTCAGGTTACACCCCAGCTTGGCGCACTCTTGCCGGCAATACTTGCTTCTGCATTACAGCAAAACCTCCCTTGCTCTACGCGGATTTCACAATACAGCTTCAAAGCACCACGAAGTGAATCACAAGCACTCTTTAACCTCACTCCAATCGGCATACACCCCAAARCTCTGAACTTGGATCCACAACGCCTTCTACCGAGCCTGACAATTGCGGGCTTCTGACAAATTGACAGGAACTCAACCAAACAATATCCAATCAATAAGGAAGCTACACAAGGATCAAACCTATTGTAGAAAGGTGTGCTAGTTAAAACCAACAGTCCGATTAATTTGCCCATATGGCCCATCAAGAAAGCCAATGGGAAATGGAAACCCACCATAGCCAATAAACACATTGATAAAAACACCCCTAGTAGCAGATCCATCTGGAGTTTGTAATGGCTTACCATTACATTTTTTTTTTTAAGTAATCAATATGTATCTAATGTATTCTTTTCTGTCCCCCTTCACTGTGAGAGCAAGGCATGGATAGCCTTTGCAGTTAACTATGAGCAATACCAGTGGACATGTTTGCCACAGGAATTTCCAAATTCTACGACTATATACCATCAGGCTGTCAGACGTGATTTGTGTGACACAGAATGTCCAGTCAAACAGTCCATTATAATCCAATATGTTGATATTTTGATTGCCTCAACAGATCATGAGATACATCAAACAGGATTGGCAGCATTGTTAGACTGTTTGCATAAAAAAGGACACAAATGCAGCTTTCACAAACCTCACATTGCTAAAAACCAAGTCTCTCTGTAATTGATACAGGGCATAGATCCATTACACAGGATCAAGCCACTTCAGTCATATCAATACCTCCATCTACTACCATCAAAACAATCCAATGGGTGACTTCCGATTAGCAGCAACATGGAGTGGACATGGTAGATAGGTGCTCCGACAATTCTAAATGTCTTCACTCCTTTATTCATTTCTGAATGTTAAATTTACTCTTTATGGTATTATAACTTTATACTCTACCCAACAGTCATCTGCTTTTCACTTACAATGGCTACTAGGAGTGTTAAAACCGGGGAAAAACTGTGACCAACAGTCAAGGCTATTTCTGCACTGTTAGATAAACACTCTGACGCGTTAGCGGTTGAATTTAAATCCTTGTTTAGTTTTTTTGGAAAACATCTTCTCAAATTCGAGTTGAAAAACATGTGGTCCGGTCTTCGGGAAACAACTGCAAGATAACAGCCAAAGTTGTAGACCTAGCAGGATAGAGCAAGAGATAAAATCTACCTATCCTAGGCCTTCGAGATGCTACTGAAGGTAGACTCCCTGCGAAGTTCTTTTCCAAATTTTTGTGCGAGGTGTTTCAGAGTAAAACCAAGGTGGGACCTGAGATCGACAGAGTCCACCATATACCTGCATCCACCGTATACCTGCATCCAAACCCACTCCAATACAAATGACCTYGGCCAGTCATTTTCCATGTACACCACTACGGTCACGAACTTAAGCATAAACCACTTTTAAAGTTTGCTTTCATCTCTTGACATTTCCTTTCCCATGCTGTCATGCCTCTCATCACGCGGTCAAGTTTTCCCATGCTGTCATCTCTCCTTACATGACCAGGACCGCCCCGCACAACTTCTCAGGAAAATACTCTTTTTTATTTTAAATCCAGTCATTACGCTTTTCTGTGTAAAACTCTTTAGTATTGTGCTAAACTTCTGTAGGGTTTATCATTATTTTGTTAATGTCGCGAGTCACATGTTTGTTTTTTAGAGTTACGATGTGACGAGGGGGGGGGTAGTTGTTCTGTGTTTTTTTTTTTTCTGTTTTTTTGGAGTGTTGAAATTTTATATTTATATATCTAATTCTTAGTTCATGTAAACTATGCATCGGAGCTGAAGATGGTGTGGTTAGCGGCGGTAAGATTTGTTTGTGAACAATATTTTGGTGAACAATGAATGGAAGAGCTTGCTACTTTGTTTTTCAGCAGCTATCTTGGTGGGCAATGTGTTGTGGGYGGAGGAGGGGTGTGGGATATTCAAAGCCAGTATTATGTTAGTTCTGTGTACACAATGTGTCTTTAATTTCTCACTCTGTAGTTTGCACCTTTGTTTTAAGGATGAAGCTAGGCATTTCAGTATTATTTATGTTTAACTACCTGCACACTTTCCAGAGGAGAATACATAGTTCACCTTAAATAATTTAACACTGCAAAAAAATCACATTCGCAGTTCCTATAATTCTCATTAACCCAAACATCCCTTTTTAGCATTATAATGTTATTACGGATATACCTGGTCGTTAGATCATTTTTTCAGGCAAATGATTTAATACTAAATGTAGTGTTGGCTAATTCATGCCAATTATGATGATGTTTCCTTCTTTGAACATCTTTTTGTTTTATTTTATGAGATCTGAGCTCATATTCTCTCATAATAGGGGGTGACTTCAACTGCTGTTTAGATCCATCACTCAACAGGTCATCTCCCAATTCTATACCATTGACTAAATCTGCCATGCTACTTCAGTCCTATATCTGAAGCTTTGGTATCTCTGACAATTGGCACTTCCTTAATCCAAAAAAGAGAGAATAATCCTATGTTCATCATACTTACTCCAGAATTGATTATTTCTTTATAAATAATCAGCTGATGCCAATGGCTAATTCTTGCGGTTATCAGAGCATTGTATCAAAAGTATTTTAAACAAATTAAAGAAATAGGTCGGCAGTATGCTATATTTAAAAAGCCTGATCTGTATTAAAAATGTGTAGAGTTGCAAACTAAATTAGAACTCATCCCAACACATGTAATTGAACGTCAGTTATTAAAGAGTAGGAGCCAATTTTACATTCATTGTGACAAATATGGGAAACTTTTAGCTAATCAGTTAAGGAGATTTAGAGCACAACAACACATTCGGACAGAGGATGGCACCATCACTACCGACCATTCTAATCTTAATGATGCATTTAGGAATTTTTATTCTTGATTATACTTCTGTTTTAATTTCTGACTAAACTAGATGTCCCAACACTGTCCCCTGATTCTAGATTAAGATTAGAAGAGCTCATTTCACAAGAGGAAATAAAAAAGCTATCTCATCATTGCAATCTGGTCCTGAGGTCATCTATCCACTATCTGTGGTGGATTAATGGGTTTGAATCAGACCTCTTTGAGTAAAATTATAACTGGTGGAGTCCAAAATTCAGAAATGTAGCCATCGAAACAGTCAAGAGAAACATTACATGTCAGAAAAGTACTGATGTGCCAGCAGCAACACATACACCAGTTCCACCAGGACCATTTCGTCACTTGTAAGAGGATAACATTTCGTTGCCTCCTTGCAAAGGAATAAATGACATTAAGGTAGTAATAGTTCTCAAAATGGATAGAAGCTCATCCAACAGGTCGTTCTACAGCTGCACATACTGTCAAATGTCTCGTCAGTGATTGTCAGTGATCATTCCCAGATTGGGATTACCAGATCACATTGACTCAGATCAAGGAACACACTTCACAGGTAGTCAAGGAAGTGTCTAAAATGTTAAAGATTAAGTGGAATCTTCACTGCCCATACAGACCACAAGCATCAATACATGTTGAATGAGCAAACAGAACAATCATGTGATTGATCTTAAAAGAGCTGATGTACACATTGCCTCAGATGCCCTGATCACTTACTGTGAAAACCTCACAAGGACAGTACAAAGTGCCAGAAAGAGAGTTGAGTCATGTTGGCAGACTCCACCAAAAGGTGGGCACACAATCATCCCAGGTCATTGTGTCATGATAAAGTAATTTAGAAACAGGCCATTAGAGCCTAAGTGGCATAGACCACATCACGTGATTTTGACTACAGCAGCTGCAGTGTTGTGTCAGGGAAGGAAAACCTGAACTCATGTGTCACACTGTGAAGTTATTCCCCCACCTACAGGGATAGGATAGGACACATAGACCAGTGAGGAGCCCAGGGAAGAACCGAATGCAACAGGCATCCGGGGCCATTCCTGCGGTGAAGAGTCCCTCATAGGTCTTCCCCATCCTCTAGTCCATCCTAACCCCAGTGTTCTTAAGGTGTGACGGGAATTAAGAAATAGAGAAAGAGGGGACAACAATAGCAGACTCGGATCGAACAGAGTATACAACCCTAATGTTTGCAGTCTTTTACAGTCTTTTACACTGGATACTGCTCAGTCATCATTTCCTTTCTTACTCTGTGCAGATACCACTTGATGGCTGTCCCAAAACCCATACATATGGAAGTATAATAGTGCCAAAATCCCTCAAAGCAAAATAGCAAAAACTTCTTGCAATAAAAAAATTTGAATTTTTTTGCATTGTAATTTATTGTGGTTATATTTATTTCAAATAAAAATATTCAAGTTACTAAATTGCAATTATTATTTTCCCCAAATGTTAAAAATACAATCTTCATTATTTTTCAGTCTTACAAATTCAGGTCGACAAAATTCAGGTAATAAAATTCAGGTCGCTTTGACATCCGGGATATCACAGAAAGAGCTGTGGCATGCCCAAGGTGTACTTTAAAGTGTGCTTCCTGCTCCCTGTGCAGTCTATTTCTCACAAACTACTTACCGAACGGAACGCGGCACTCTTGACTAACAGGCTGGGTTGCCAGTTGCACAATAAACGGTTAAAATACCACGCTGCCGTAATCGCTATATTCAAAGCAAAGCCAGCGCTTTGACATTCTTGATCTTTCAACAAAATTACCCCAGATGTCTGAAGATTATTCTTCATGGTTTGAAAACATGTTAAGGAAACCCACAAGAACTTCAAGACTCTAGCTACGTTTGTTTATATGTCATCATGCCATTCATCACTACAGACAAATCAACAACAGAACAAGTGCTATGTGCCTGTAAAGATCAAGTTACAAGAATTAAGTGTCTAAATTTGTGAGTGTTATTAGAACTCTCAAAGGGGGAACTGTTGGATTACAGATGTATAAAATGTTAAATCTAGGTTCCAATGTAATAGCATATAAACTGAAAAAAAAGTTATGTACATTGGGTTTTACATTTTGAGGTAATGATGATCACATTCTAAGAAGATCAAGTCTTGTAGCCCAGGTGTCTGAGACATTAACATCTTGCCTTTATGCGCTTCCTGAATACATGGTAGGGTTCTAAGTTAAATGTGAATGCCAATCTCAAGGCCAGGCTCTCTGTGATAATGTGAAGGTCTGGGAAATACTGTCAGGTTGATTGGCTTAGCACCTATGCATTTGAAAGGCACTGTCATGCTAATAGGATCAGGGCTGGGGAAAATTCCATTACCTGGCTGATTTCTGTACTACATTTGTATGCTTTGTGTCATGATCCACCTCATGTCTGCTGTCTGTCCTTTTTTTCCCACGCTGTCAGCGCTGCTCACGTGCTCATGTTTTCCTTTGTCTGTCAGACTTTTTTCCCACGCCTCCGTTTCCGCCCCGTCTGCACACCGGGTTCTCATTCTCCAGATGATTGCTCCAGCATTTAAGCACACGCTGCACATGGCTTAACTGCTGGATTATTGTGCGTTACTGACCTCGATTTTCTCGCGTTTTCTTTTCCGGATTCACGTTGCCAAGTTCGCTTTGTTTCTCGTTTTTCTCGCTTTTGCCTCTCGTCTCGGATTTGTTCGCCTCGCTCTTTTGATCTCCCGGTTTTGACCTCGTGCTTTCCCTTCTGGTTTTTCGGCATCTCGTTTACGTTTTTGGATCTAACGCCCCGCTCTTTGATCTCCCGGTTACCGAATCTCCGCTCTCCCTTTTGACTACGGCTTTCGCTTTCCGCTATTGCTCTGATTTTTTCCGCCGACTGAATTTTGGTTCCGACCTCGCTTCCGCACCTCGACCACGCCCCCTTTCCAGACTGCCGTCATCCTCCGCGTTTGGATCCATCTTGCTCCGTTCTCGTGCGTGACACTTTGTTTCGATTGCCCCCATCTCTTTGTATCCCTTCCCCTTGAAAGGTATAAACTTTCCAGTGCTGATCTATAGTCAGTCTTGGATGACTACAGTGACACACAGCGAGTTCTCAATAAAGAGTGTTGGGGTTTTCTTTATTCTGCAAGCCAGTCCGTCTGCACACCACCTCTGAGCTCAGGAGAACGGGTCAAAGAACAGCCAGCACACAGATGATTGCTCTTTCACCATTCTGATCTTTATTTTTCACACACACAGATATATGTGAGTTTCATACCCAAATCTTGCTTCCTCCTGCACGGGAGGGGCACAGAGATAAGGGGAGCTTCGAGAACACGAAAGTGTAAACATTATGGCCGTTACTAGGTAGCGAGAGTAAATATTATTACAGGTGCAGGAAGGGATGCAATGTTGCATTTTCTCTTACAAAGAGTAACTTCTGCTTAAATTATATCCCAATGTCTCCTGGTCTCTGATTCGACAGTGTGCAGGAGCATGTGAAAGGAACAATGCTCATGTTGATTCACCAGCTGTTGTTCACAATTAAACACACAMTGCCTCCCCTTGACTTCCCCAWTTCCAGGGTTCTGTCAATGCAKCGTACCAAGTAGAACTCGACTAACTGGATGGTGTGGTCTGGTACAGCTGGGTTCAGGAATGTCTTGGTCAAGCAGAGGATGATCACAGTCGTGAATGTCTTTCTGGAACTTTACCGTGGCAAGGAGGTCATTGACCTTGTTTTCCAGCAACTGGATATTGACATGCTGAATGCGGTGTGCAAAAGGTCTCAGCCTGATCCTGAGATCACGCGCTTCCACCACATTCCACCACTGTGTCGTTGGAGCTATGTCCGGGGTCCAAAGTCCAGAGCCCAATGCTTAAGGCAAGAATAGCATGCGGGTGGAGCATGTCCTCCAGAAACGTCAAAGGCAATAAAAGGAACAACTGCCGATTGATCACCACATGAGAGAGATCCAGGTCCGTGGCTGCGCCTAAGATTCACAGTGGACGTGTGAACCACATTGAGCTGCACACGCTACTGCAGCACCCTCATCTATGACACGCACCAGCTATCATGATGTAAAGGATCACGATATATCCTTTGATGAGGAAAAGGCATTAGGTTCGCCACCAAGGCCCCTGTGCTCAGACGGAGTAAGCTGTCCGGGTGTCAAAATCAACAACCCAGATTGTTGCCCCAACATCGGCACAATTACTTTAACCTTATTTCAGTGCTTCGACATAAGCCCAATGTTGGGCCAATAGCAGTGCATACGTGCATGTTGACATCAATGGTCAACGTCATTTTGTCCGTTGGCCCACTGTTGGCCTTTTGGTGGGGCCAAAGATCCAGTAAATAATAGCAAGGTTGAAAATGGGAAATTAAATTATATTACTTTAGCATTGTGCTCTCTCAATGATGCCATCACATCTGGAGCTTATATGAGGGTTTATAATCTAGTACATAAATAACACTGAAAGAACTATATGCAATCATCATCAATATTGTTAGCACCCCTGAWTTTTTTCCAGAAAATCAATTATTTCTCACAGAAAAGAACTGCATTAACATGTGTTTTGCTATACACATGTTTATTCTCTTTGTGTGTATTGGAAGAAAAAAATATATAATATCACACAAAACTAGGCTGAACACAATTGTTGGCACCCTTAACTTAATATTTGGTTGCACACCCTTTGGAAAAAATTACTGAAACCATCAATAAGCTTCTTACACCTCTCACCCAGAATTTTGGACAACTCTTTCTTTGCAAACTGCTCCAGGTCTCTCATATTGGAAGGGCGTCTTTTCCCAACACCAATTTTAAGATCTCTCCACAGGTGTTCAATGGGATTTAAATCATCTGGCCACTTCAAGACTCTCCAGCGCTTTGTTGCCATCCATTTCTGGGTGCTTTTTGAAGTATGTTTGGTATGTCATTGTCCTGCTGGAAGACCCAAGATCTCTGATGCAAACCCAGCTTTCTGACACTGGGCCCTACAGTGCGACCCAAAATCCTTTGGTAATCCTCAGATTTCATGATGCACACAGTGAAGGCACCCAGTGCCAGAGGCAGCAAAACAACCCCAAAACATGCTTGAACCTCCACCTTATTTGACTGTAGGTACTGTGTTATTTTCTTTGTAGGCCTCATTCCGTTTTCGGTAAACAGTAGAATGATGTGCTTTACCAAGCTCTATCTTGGTCTCATCTATCCACAAGACATTTTTCCAGAAGGATTTTGGCTTACTCAAGTACTGTACATTTTGGCAAACTGTAGTCTTGCTTTTTTATGTCTCTGTGTCAGCAGTGGGGTCCTCCGGGGTCTCCTACCATAGCATTTCATTTCATTTAAATATCTATGGATAGTTCAGGGAAGATTGTTGAAATTTGATATTTTACCCCCATTTTGGTTTTCAAGTCCTCACACAGTTCTCTTTTCCTCTGTGTTGTCCGTGCTTAGTGTGGCACACACAGACACACAATGCAAAGACTAAGTGAACTTATCTTATTTTTATCTGCTTTCAGGTGTGATTTTTATATTGCCCACACCTGTTACTTTCCCCCGGGTGAGTTTAAAGAAGCATCACATGCTTGAAACAATCTTATTTATCAACAATTTTGAAAGGGTGCCAACAATTTTGTTAGCTGATTTTTGGAGTTTTGTGTGACATTATGTCAAATTTGATTTTTTCCTTCCATACACAGAGAATAAACATGTTTATGCAGTACTTTTCTGTGAGAAATACTTACTTAAAAAAATTCAGGGGTGCCAACAATTTTGGACATGACTGTATCTAACTCAGTAGATGTTTAAGATGTATTGTGCTTTGTGCTCACAACTCTGAACACTGTCAAACAGGTCTCTAGATAATCCAAATAATACATACAAAATGTATTAAAATGAAAATTTCAGTGGCTACTTTGAAAGAGGGTAAATAAAAAGTGGAACATGGTGGACAGGGCTTAATATTTTTCATGCTTAATCATACATATTTTAAATGATCAACTGCTTCAAAAACATTCAACACAGGTCTATTTTATTTTATATTTCAAACTAAGCTACTTTCACTCAAGCTGTGTGACCTTTATAATTGCTCCACAATTCTGGCCAGTTCGAAACTAGAAGAGGGACAATGTTAAACACWACAACAGACCCCCAAAAGACTTAACGAACTGATTTAGAATTGACTTTTATAATATGTACATGAATGAAGATCTCCTACAGAATGTTMATTTGTATTATTTGCAGGTAACATGTTTTAAATAGGATTTTGTTTAATTTTTTTTTTGTGTGCAACAGCAGTACCAACAGTTGAACTGCTGATAGATGTCTTTCATCGCCTTAGTTCAACTGAAATGACTAAAAATCCTAGTCATGTGACATGTCACCATGTGTTTATAAATAAATTGACATGAACAAAGGCAGATTTTCTAATGTTCAATGACCGTTAGCAACAACCTGGAAAGGTAGGTAATGGACATGCACTTCAATGTATATATGTATTTCTGTAATTTATAGCATTGCTATTTGAGCTGTATACAATAGGTGATCTAAAAATTTATGTAAATCAATATGTAAACAATTTTATGTTACTTATTTCACTTATATATACTTATATACTTATGTAACTTAAAATATATAACTTTTTCTATTTTTAATCTGAATTCCTAGTTTGCACTCATTTTTTTTCTATGTAGCATAATCTGCAATATTGTATTAATTTATATTAGATACAGTTATTTAATTACTTTCTGCCCATTATTTTCCCCTTCCCTCTACTACTGTTTAACCTACTGCTGCTGTAATGCAAAAATGTCCCTGACAGGATCAATAAAGTCTATCTATCTATCTATCTATCTATCTATCTATCTATCTATCTATATATATATATATATATA
>QMIH01000737.1:234708-251735 GCA_003987875.1 Clarias batrachus
ATATATATTTTTTTTTTTTACATGCATGTTTCTCTTTTGACTAAGTTAGAAAATCCACCACAGCATATGCATATGCAGTAGGTTCATATACAGTATAATTTACTAGGTTACTCTTCACTTACGCAAAGAAAATATATTTCTCTATATATTAACTGTCAATATATTAAATGATTTAGTGTTCTGATCTACTGGTAAATTGAAAAGATTTTATATATTTTTTTCTTTTAATGTTAATATTCCTCTTTGCTACACTAACTGATACTAACTAATAATTAACAGAAAAAAATATATTTATATTCAAAAAATATTCATGTAATATAATGTACAGAATAATATATTACAATATAATGTAAAATATATATGACAAATACATTGACAAGAAATTGCCACTTTCTATATATTGAGAAATATATAAAAATATATTCAAAAATACATTTTACTGTATGAAATTTTAGATTTAACAATATACTTCATTGTTCTGTCCATCATCTGGTTGTGGTGTATACCTACAGGCTATTTGTATTATTGCGATTTGTTATTTTTTCTGCTCATATGTAAAAAGATTTACTTGGTTCGGTGTGCAGGCAACGTGTAGCATGGTTTCGGTTCAGCTCATGCATTCAGTGCCTTGGGAAAGATATGCTTGTAAGTTATTTTTGATGCAATGTTACTAGAATAAAGATAAAAAGGATTTATTTTCATATGTGTATTCAACGGATTCATGTACAATTTGTAATTTAATTTGTGTTTTATTGTATTTCAGTTTTACGTGTTCATTTGTTAGCTAGCTCTCTAGCTTCTCCACAGAGAAGTGGTTGCGAGGACAGCATAGTAAAAAAGCATCGACGCAACAAGCAAAATTATAAGAGCTGTATTCACAACTAAACGCTGCACAATTCTGTGATCATAAAGAATTCACTTCGCATAAAAGCAACACAGATTGCAAACGGGATTATATTCCTTATTGGACATAATGCATTATTTACTACAGTATGTGTACTAACTTAATAATTTTGTCATCACAAGTTATCAACATCTGATACGTCATCAGTGCTTTCACATCGTTTTTAACATTTCAAATAAATACAATCACTATATTTATTTAAATTTATTAAAAATCTGTTTCTTAACATGTATAACATATGTTCAGATTGTACTCACAATTCACGCTCATGCAAGGTAAGTTGGCAATACTTCTTACAGTCTATACAACACTGATTAACTTTGAAGTATTTCAAAAACTTAGACAGATTTCTATAGATATACTCGTATATATAACCACACCGACATATACATATAACTTTTCAAAATGTAAACAGACAAGCATAACTTCTGGTTTCATGTTTCATTATTAAATCTTAGGGTGTTTGTGTAAAATTTGAATTTGGTTACAAATGTTAAAAAAACAAAACTGGAAGTTCTTCTGGACCAGGGCTGTTTTACATCTTCTGCATTGGTTTATATGTGTGTCTGTGCACGTACTGTATGTGTGCATCTTCTGTTTATTGCATGTGCCACAGGATGAGGTGGTTGGTACAAAATGCAGCTTTGAATCAAACAAAAGACTACAACTTTTAAAACATTTACAACTAAAACATGGAAATTCTGGCTGTCAGTCAATCACTTGTCTTTATGCTGATTGCCCTTGTTCATTTAAAACATTTAATGCTTTTTGAATTTATTTGTCCCGACACAACACAGAATCAGATAAACCAAAAGAGGTGCTTTCATTTAGTTGTGTTGTATACAGTTCATTTTCATTCTCTTCAGAGACTGAATATTTTGAGCACCTTYGCAACCATCTGAGGAAGATTGAGTTGTGTATTCAAAAACTGCAGCTTCAGCACAGACATTTATTCAACCTTTGCTACCCATAAACACAGAAAGCGTCTCGAGTTAATTAGCTGTAACCCTGTTCCCTGATAAAGTGGGAACAAGATGCTGCGCGAAAACACTATGGGAAAATCTCTTTGTTCTCCGGTTATGAAGCCTGTGTGTATCAAAAATGCAGAATACCTCGGCTTATAACCTCAGTCAGGTGATGTCACCCGATAAGGTGCACCTGCAGGTTATAAATAGGAGTGAACCAGAAACATCCTCAGGTCAATTTTGTCTGAAGGACGTCCAGGCACAACAGCAGTGTGGCATTGAAGCACAGCATCTTGTTCCCACTTTATCAGGGAACAGGGTTACAGCTAAGTAACCCGAGATGATTTGCACAAACAAAAGTTATTAGCTAAGTAACCTGAGACATTCCCTTTCAAAAGCTACACTCGATGCTGCGTGAAAACGCTATGGGAATGAGAATACCAACGCCGCCACATTGCAAGTGTCTGGACCTCCAGGTTGTGTAGTGGGTGTGCACAATAGCCAAGGAGGTCTCAGACCTAACTCTGGGATACTGACTTGAGGATCCGCGAKCCCAGAGTAGCATTGACATCCAGACTATCAAATCTAACAATCATTTCCGGAGAGGACCAGTCTGCTGCATCACAAACCTGCTCTTGCCAGAGCAATTGATGAGGCAATCCCCCTGGTCGAATGAGCCCTGATTCCTAGAGGCGAAGTGTGACCATGCGCCTCATAGATCAGGGGCATCTCTCCGGCAGTGTGACAGCGTCTGTCTAGTGGCAGCCGCCCCCAGTTGCGGCACCCATGGCAAATGAAAAGCTGCTCTGACTTACGCCACTGGCTAGTGCGGTGTACGTAAATCTAAAAAGCACGTACTGGACACAGTAAGTGAAGTCTTTCCTGCTCCGGAGCTGTGAAAGGCGGAGGACAGAAGGCTTCGAGAACAACTGGGTGCATGGTCGAGAATGGAACCTTCAGAAGATAGTTTGGGTGAGGATGCAGAATAGCTTTGACTAGCCCAGGGGCAAAGTTTAGGCAGGATGGGGAGACTGACAGAGCCTGCAGATCCCCAATCCTCTTCAAATAAGTAATAGCCATAAGAAAAACCATCTTAAGATACAGAAGTGGTTCGAAAGGTTTGTCAGCCAGGCCTTCAAGCACAATAGCTAAGTCCCATGAAGGGACCGTCACTCTAGTGGGCGACCTCAACCGTTTAGCTCCACATATAAAATGGGCAACTAAATGGTGCTTTCGCACAGAAACCGCATCGGTCAGAGCATGCCGAAATAGTGGCTACATATGTAGCCGAGGACAACTTTTCTTGCAGAAACTCCAGCACTGGAACAATCTGGCAGTGGACTGGGTCTACAAGTCTTGCCATGCACCAACTTTCAAATACACTCCATTTGAGGGCATATGTTCTTCTAGTGGAGGGAGCCCTGGGACTTAGTTTGGTTTTAATTACATTGGCTGGAAGACCAGCATCTGTTAGTTGGTCCCCTTCAGGGGCCAGACGTGAAAGTTCCAGAACTCGGGCCGGGGATGAAATATTGTCCCCTGCGCCTGAGACAGAAGATCCCTCCTCACTGGAATCAGCAAGGGTGAGCTGTCGAGGAGAGATATTAGATCTGAGAACCACACTCTGGTCGGCCAATGGGGCGCTATTGATAAGTGGCGCAAACCCTGTTGACAGACCCTCGCCAGGACTTCTGGGAGCAGAACTATCAGAGGAAACGCATGAAGGCATAATCTGGGCCACGTGTGGGGGATCGCATCCAGACCCAGGGGAGCTGGAGGAGTCAGAGAGTAGTAAAGGGGACATTGTGCTGCCTCGAGGCGAAGAGTTCCACTTCCGATACATAATATTTTTCCCAGACTTGACTGACTACTTCAGGGTGGAGTTTCCATTCCCCATGTGTCACAGCTTGTCTGGATAGCAAGTCCGCTCCTACACTCATGTGCCCCAGAATGTAAATCGCCCTGAGGGACAGGAACTTGTCCTGTGCCSAAAGTAGAACCTGGTGCGGGACTGGGGGGCTGACATTCCAGACTCCTGAGTACAGCAGGGGAGAAACCTTACAAAAGGTCTGCTTGTAGAGCTTTGCCTCCCGAAACCTAGTGGCGGCGGTGTTTACAGCAAGAGGTCAGAAGGCAAGAGGGGGGGCATCAAGGAGGAAAACGCGATCCCTGACCTTGAAGCCAGTGAGATTAAGTCACTGATGTCTCTCCGTGGCGACCACGGCAGCCATAGAATGGCCGATAGCACGTGCCGTCTGTTTGGTGGCACAGAGAAATAAATCTGTGGCTCGGCGTCGTCGATAGACCCGCAAATGCTCAGAACTGTCAGCAGGTGAGCCTGGTATGCCTGCAAAACCGCCATGGTGTGCAGGGCAGCAGCAACCTGACCCGCTGCCTGAAAAGCTTTCCCCACCAACAAAGATGTTAGTCTACACAGCTTGTTTTTTTTTTTTTTTTAATTTATCCTTTATTTTACCAAGAATGTCCCATTGAGATAAATAATCTCTTCTTCCAGGGAGTCCTGGCCAAGGTGGCAGCAACAAAGTTTAAAAGTTGTTGAGGCCCGTCCCCTGGCGACCCGACAGAAACCTGTCGTCTTTGAGCACTTGGGAATTTTTTTTTTATTATTTATTTAGTTTTTATTTTATTTATTTATTTTTTGCGGCAAGAGAGGAAGTCTCTTTCACCCCTTCACAAAAAGGCGCCAGAGTGCACTTGAGAAGCGGACGCTAAAACGTCCTGATCCGGGGTGAGCCCGAGAGAAAGGGGGAACTCCGTCTCATATGCATGCAAGCCCCAGAAATGCGTCTTTAAAGAAAGCAAGCCGCGCGCAAAGTGTCTTAATAGGGAGGAGATCACAATGATGGCACTCTCCTTGAAACAATGGAGATCTCCCCCCGAAAGAAATCTATCACACGGAGGCACGCATCTCTTAACCAGCTCTGCCATTATCAGTAAGTAAAGCTTTTCTTTCCTACCGTGATTCTGTTGTGCACACACACACACACACACACACACACACACACACACACACACACACACACACACACACACACACACACACACACCATGCTATACTAATTAAATTAAAATAGTTTCGTAATTAATGAAGTTCAAAAAGTTTGTAAGTACCTACAGATAACCATCAGGCCAACAAATGAAGAACTAAAATTTACCTCAGATTCACAAAAAAGAGCAGGCCATCTCTCCATGAAATCTTTGACAGCTGGGCAGTGATTAATGATTTCTAATCTTCGATAGGAGAAAGTCTTCTCCATTAATCCACCAATGACTTTTTTGTTATTTTTCTTCTGAATTTCTTTAAGAAGATAAACTGTCTCCTTCTCTAAAGTTTCCTCAGTTTCCCCAAATGGAAATGTAGTTAAGACCTTTCTGGGTCCTTTGGGGCAAGACTTTTCACTTGTCTTCTTTCTTTTCAAAGAGTTGACTGCATAATTTTGCTTGATAATTGCCCATATTATATTTAATTCTCTGTTACCACCCATACTGTCCATTAACGGACCCTGGCTCTTTGAGGCATGGGTACTTTTCAATCAACCTCGTTACTCTTGGATTGTTGGATTGGTGCCATCCTTTTGGTAGGCTTTGTTTCCTTCTGAAAGCAAGATCTCYGTATCAAATTTGAATGTTGGTATTTTAAACTTTGCTGGCCATCCTTGAGATCAGCATGGTGTGGAACCCTCAGACGAGGATAGTAGGACAGTGTCTTGAGCACTGCTGGATCTGGAATCTAAAGAAAGGGTTGATGTCTCACTTTCAGACGGACATAGCTTAATAGTGTCCTGAGAACTAAATGACATGGCGTCAGAGTGTCTCACAGCTGTTAACCTAATACTGTAGGAATGCTACATATTTACACAATGTCCAAACCAGATCCACTACATTGCACAGGTCCAATTCCTTTCTCACCCCATGTAAACACTGAAGCATGGCATTTCGCATGTTGCATATTAATACAGTTTCCAGATTATTCGTCTTTTATGCAGTACCCTGGCCTACACTCTTTAGCTCGAATTCTGGTGCTCAAAATCAACAATGCTGAGTAACTGATGAATACCAATGTAATTCTATCAAAGGACTTTGGTTGCAACAGCATGCACTGGCCATTTGGTATTAGAAAGTGTTTGTTTTACTACCTACTGTAAATAGTTGCCAAACATATGGGTATTACCCTCAAAACCAAGTCCCTGCTTGGTAAATGTCAGTGCTTTCTGTTCTGTTATCTGTTCACTAGCATGCTTCCATCCACGATGGATAGCATGATTCCAATCATTTTCTTTGCTCTCACCCAATATTTTACATGCCAAGAAAAACACACTACCTTGTTATGGTAAATAATTGCATAATAATAACTCCCAGGCAGGTAACCTATATTAGTGAGTTTGTCAGTGAAATACAGTCCTGGAGAAAAAATATGAATTCTCTGATGCATGTACAGTACTGCCATTATAAGCTAGAGAAAACTTCTCTATTTTGGAATAATTCCAGTCCCATTTCTGCCCAGTAAACACATGTGTTCATCCATTTGTTGTTGCCCCAGGTAATTGCTATGTATACTACTGTATATATAATTGGCTCCAAGGCCCCATGGYTGAGGGTGASCCCACCATAGCCGTCATTGTTGCAATAAATCACTTTACCTATATTTTCAATTGTACCATTTTCAAATTTATTTTTGATAACATTTTGACCTAACTAATCTGAAGGTTCACTTGTCACTCATACTTGAATACATGCCATGGAAAATCTTTTAATCTACATTCCAATAGGCTGTAGTGTTATGGTGCCCATGTTGGGTCACTTGTAAATTGTACCAATCAGAAGGTGCAGCCATGAACATCAAGTAATGGACAGAAAATTTGACAAATTACAAAACAATGTGTTTTTTTATTGGCTCATGTAGGTCCCTGATTTTTGTAGGCCCAGAGGCTTCAGCGCAGGTAAGCCCAGGCATTAAGGTTGCCTAGTGGACACGTGATATGTTAACTATGTGCAAATAAATAAATTTGCCCTGAAGCACGGACACATTTCCTTAAGTGCTGTGATTCTATAAAGGTATGGAGAGCCTATGTACAATATATTTATTATTATTATTATTTTTTTTTAGGAATTGTCATTTAACTTAAACTCTAGAATAACAGAATATATAAATATAAAAAGTTTTTAACCAAATTTAAACTATGTATACTGTTTTTTTGTAAGGCTGTTACACAATATATGTTATTTATATTTATATGTGTGCATTATATGCTGTCCATATCCAACAGTGTAGCATCGTGGTTTACGATGCTGGCATAGATCTGCAGTAAATCTGAAATTTTGCTTTTAAGGACATCCAATTATGTCAGACAGAAATGTGACATTTGTAAAGGACTTTTTCATTGTTGGCTTTCCTGGACTTCATCYTAACTACTATGCCCTTGTATCTGCAGTTATGTTCTTAGTTTATGTGTGTACCTTGATAGGAAATGGAATTTTTCTTCTTTTGTTTACAACAAACAAAACCCTCCATAAACCAATGTATTTAATTTATATAAGTCTTGTGTTATCTGATGTATTGTTCAGTACGTGCACCCTACCAAAGATTATCGCTAAATATTGGTTTCAAGATGGGACCATTTCTTTTGTAGCCTGTTTTTTTCAGATGTACTTAGTTCATTATTTTGGTGCAGTCAATTCATACACACTAGCCGTAATGGCAATAGATAGATATATAGCAATTTGCTACCCCCTTCATTATCACCATATTATGTCAAATAGAAATATATTAATTCTGTCCATAATAGTCTGGGTTTTTGCTCACCTTAGCATTATAATGATGATTGTTCGTGCTTATCCTCTCCCTTACTGTGGAGCCAACACGATCGTACACTGCTATTGTGATCATGTATCTATTACCCGACTTGCATGCACTGATAGGGGGCCTTATAGTCTTCCAGCTTTTGTTTATGCCATGGTCATATTGCTGGGATCTCTTGCAATAATTCTGTTCTCATATTTCTGCATTATTTTAGCTGTCCTACAAATATCAAGTACACAGGGGATGCTAAAGGTTTTTTCAACCTGTAGTTCTCAACTTGTTATAATAGCACTGTTCTTCTTACCCAGGTGTTTTTATTACTTGGCTGCAAACATAGGTATCACATTTAATTCTGATTTGCAAATAACCATCGTTATGCTTTATAGCCTACTACCTCCAATGATCAATCCTTTGCTGTACAGTCTAAAAACAGAAGAAGTAAAAAAAATCTTGTTAAGTAAATTTCAAAAAGGCCAAGTTAGCGTGACCTAAGATGACATATCTTTAAATATATTACAGAACATGTGGAATGAGTTATTGTATATTTTGTCTTCTCTTGTTTATACTGTAATTGGATTTACCCCTGCTGCTTGACTTCAGTTGAAAATTAACTGAATATTGTGGAAAAAAAACTAAAAACATAAATATTTCAAATAGGCTACTTTAAAGGAACAGTACCTGATTTCATTTAGTTTAATTGAACATTTTTATTCATTTTGCACAGTAACATTTACATTGGCAGGCTGAAAAAAATCTTTCTTTGTGTAATTTATTTCTGTTCATACTTGCATTAACCTATAGCCAGATCTTAAATTGATGATAGGATAGTCAAAAAAAACCTAATAAAATCTTCTTCAGCAGATCCCAGATTTTCAGCAGGGTTCAGAGCAGGACTATCTAGCCAATTCCTATGTGAATTTTTTCTCTATACTTTCAGACCCACTATTTCACAAAATTAGCACAATGAACCATAGCATTATCATTTTAAAATATCCCTATGCCATTAAAAAAGAAAAATCAATGGATGGGATTTAACAAGAGGGCTTGTACAGTAGGCACGATGCATAATAGGTGCTTCTTTGTATGTGCTTCCCTTTTAATTTTTTTTTTTATGGCCATAAAACTGTTTCGTTCCAATTCTGGGTGTTCTTATACTGTAGTACTGTGCATGTGGAAATGCTCTTACCTACATTATTAACATGCAAACTCTATTGCTCTGTTTGTCTGACCATTGCTTTTTTTTACCATAGTTTTGCTTGCTTGAACATTTAACATCAACATTCAACATTAAAGAAACACTCCACATGCATATTATTTATTCCAATCAGGGTCAGGATAAATTTGGGCAAACCCATGGCAAAACCCACAATGATTAATTATCATACAGTATACACTCAAACTACAAGTTTTTGCCCTTGTGTAGTTTTTATCTATTGACATTAAGACTATTATACTATGATAATCATGTTGTAATTGTACTTAAACATGCCATTATAAAAAAAAAAAATATATATATATATATATATATATATATATATATATATATATATATATAATTTCCCCCATCACATTTTTTTTCTGCAATCCAAATCAAATCACCCTGTATGTTGGATGGATAATGGATAATGTTGTTGGATTAATAAAATGTTTGTTGGTGTAATTATACCTATYCCACAATTATAGTCCACTGTAACATTATGCACTGTAAATAATATGAAGCACAGTGCAATAGTTAATAAAATTCATTTTTATTTTGAATTAAATAAAAAGATTGAGGCACTATATGCAATAGGTTCAGTATTTCCATATGCAACAGGTCTAGGGTTTCGGCTCTGGGTCAGAGGTAAATCGAATCTTTAGGGCTTCGGGTTAAAATTATTAAACTAGGCTAAACATTTATAGCAAACACTTTATCGACTACCCGTCCAGCGTTTAGCATGATTTAATGTATCTTACTAAATAACGTGGCCACTAATGATAATACAAAATCTGGTATTTCTCAATTATGAGCAAGGTAACTTAAGATCTGGGTAAATGTTTAGACTTAAAATTACATGACCATGACACAGTTGATTCCCCTAATTATTATATACAGACCACAAGGAGGTACTATGAATTTCTTAGCGATTAGSATTCCTCAAACCTGGTCGTTTCTGTGGGCAATGCGGAGGCTTGCTGGAGACTTTAATGTTTATTTTGAGAATCCAGAAGACCCATTGAGAACAGCATTTATGTCCATTTTGAAATAAATAGGTGTAAACATGTTTGTAGTAGGACCCACTCATAAGACAGGTCACACTCTAGATTTAATAATATCCTTCAGGTTAAGTATAATAAATATAATAATTTCCACAATCCAAAGTTATTACAGATAACTATCTTGTCTTATTTAAAGTGTGCCAGCCATATTAATAATATATGCACAGTGCCATAAAAAAAGTATTTGAAATAGGAAATTCGCTCCCAGTTATGATGACTACACACGCACTTTAAACCAGACTGCTCAAAAATTTGTATGTAAATTTGTATGCATTAAACTAAATTATTAGCATTTCAAATAGCATGGACGAAAAGCTCCTCGAACTATAGAAAAGGTCTTAGGTCTTAGGTTGCTAGATCAATGTATTTCTCCATTTTTATAGAAAAAACTAAAACAATCCTAGATTCTCATTTAATACCATGGCAAAATTATCCCGAAATAAGATCACTACATTTTTTCAAACAAATACAGTGGAACCTTGGTTTGCGAGATTTTTAAAGACATTTTAACTTAGAAAACGAGCAAGTATTGGTTTACGAGTACCGAGTATCATGTATCACGCATGCGCTTCTTGTTTTGACGCCGAGCGACACATGATCACAATTGAGCCAATGGTTTTTCTCTCTCTCTTGCGCTGAGAAATTGTGGGTAATCGTCTCCCCTGCTCTGTCTTGGTGCGCGTCTCTCACTGATACATTCAACATCAGTGCATGCATGGACTGTTTACTATAACACCGTTACCTCGCAGGTGTGCGTAAAACATCTTTTATTTTGTTTGTAACTGTATGCGCGTGTGTAAAGCAAAAGAAAGTCTCATTAGAGAGGTTAAAGATCTATTTTCTCTCTCTGTATCAACCTGCAGGTTGAGTGCACGCACGTCATTTGACACCATGCACTTTCACACAACATAGCACAACGGAAGTGCTTATCTGTCGGGATTTATTTGTACTTTTGTTTGAAAAGGTAAAGCGCAGGTTAATTTATTTTTATTTTTAGTTTATATTTTATATTAATTATTTTTATATATTTATTTTTTGGGGCTGTGGAACGCATAATTTGAAAATACAATTTGGTCTACGAGTGTTTTGATATACAAGCCATCTTCCTGAACGAATTATGTTTGTAATACATGGTTCCACTGTAGCAATAAAAATACCCCCTGTGAAAAATAGTTCTCTTTACTTAGCTGTGAGTATGTAATTTTTTTAAATTAGTTATTAAACCACAAATAAAGAGTCCTGACCATAACCCCTGTCAACTACAGTACATGAGGGAAAAAAGATACATTTTAGGCAGAGTGTGAAACACAACAAAATGTGAAAAACAGAAGGGTCAAGTGGGTCTAAAAATTCCCCTAGTCATGTAAATACATGCACTGTACTGCCTGGCCTAAAAAAGGTTACATGCTCTAAGATTTCCTTCAATCAACAGCACACAGTTGCGAATTCAAGTGTAAAAATGTGCTCCCATAACCATTCTTTCACAATTTCAGACCTGGAATATGCCTGAGYCATCAGGGAAGATAAACTCCACTAAATAGTTATATGTTTACTTTAATTCCAGAAAATGGAAATTATAAGGTCTAGGCATGAAAAAGACAATTTATACAGGTGTGTGTTTCCAAATCTGTGTCAAGATTTTGAGTAMAGCAAACATATTGGTGTGATAGTTGGGTGTCTACAACCAATTGGTCATACAGTGTACAATATATAATTTAATTTGTGTAATCTGTCCCATAAATTAACCTTACTCATTGTAAAGAATYGGCCCACATAATTGCTGTAGCAAGGAAGCACACTTTATTATAGTATTTGTTTTCTCTGCATAGTTATTTTAAAAGCAAAATTTTAACTATAACAATTGCTAATCATTACATATCAGTAACACATACATTAGATGAAAATAAGCAATTAAACATTAAAATTTATTTTCACTATTTTACTAGAACATGTAGATGGGTGGAATATATGCAGTGCCACTACAATATGCTTCATTAGCTTTTTTTAAAAGTCATGTGACATGCATTAAATAAATTGCCCCGGAACACAGATGTGTGTCAACATTAGTTACCACCACTTTAGAAAGGTATGAAGGGAAAGAGCGATGTCATAATCTTTTGGTATTAATATCATTCACCATGAATAAAGTATATAGTTGATACGTAATATATATAATTTCTTTCAAAATAATCATCTCTCTCTCTATGATTTTTTAATTATATTTTGAAAATTGTTAATTTAAAACCATTTAGGTAAATTTTTTTCCATTTTTGTACACAGTGTATCCCATGCTTTATGAAGTTCCAATATATGACACTTTACCTTTAAGGACAACAGGTCATGTCTGGTGGAAACATAACATTTGTGAAGGACTTTTTCATTGTTGGTTTTGCTGGACTTCATCCTAACAACTATGCCCTTTTATCTGCAGTTATGTTCTTTGTCTATTTGTACATATTGATAGGGAATGGCATTTTTCTTCTTTTGTTTGTAACACACAAGTCCCTTCACAAATCCATGTATTTTATTTATATAAGTCTTGTGTTGTCCGATGTGTTGTTCAGTACATGCACCTTACCAAAAATTATTGCTAGATATTGGTTTCAAGATGGAACCATTTCTTTCACAGCTTGTTTTTTCCAGATGTACCTCGTGCATTATTTTGGTGTTGTCAATTCATATACACTAGCCATAATGGCCATAGATCGATATATTGCAGTCTGCTTACCTTTTCATTATCATGCTTTCATGTCAAACAGAAATATAGTAATTCTGACCATAGTAGTCTGGGTTTTTGCTCATCCTAGCAGTATAATGATGGTTGTTCGGGCTTCCACCCTTCCGTACTGTGGAGCAAACACCATTGTACACTGCTACTGTGACCATGTATCTATTACGCGACTTGCATGCACTGACAGGACGCTTTATAGTTTTCCAGCTTTTGTTTATGCCATGGTAGTATTACTGGGATCTCTTGCCATTATTCTTATCTCATACTCCTTTATTATTTTTGCTGTATTTCAAATATCAACTGCGCATGCAAGGCTAAAAACTTTTTCCACATGTAGTTCTCAACTCATTATTATCGCACTTTTCTTTCTACCCAGGTGTTTTAATTACTTGGCTGCAAATATAGGTATCATTTTTAATGCTGATTTGCAAATAGCCATCATTATGCTGTATAGCCTGTTACCTCCAATGATAAACCCTTTACTATACAGTCTAAAAACAGAAGAAGTTAAGAAAATATTGATAAGAATGATTAAAAAAGGGAAAGTTAATTTGACCTATTATGTCAAATGTTGAAATAGAATATGACACTTTGGGTGAACTGCTTTTTTCTTTTTCTTTGTGTTCCTGTGTTTGTACTGTAATTAGAATGTGTTAAATAGTTGTGAAAACAAATTAACCTGCACTTTACATATGAAAATAATCATGTCTGGTATGAGATGAGAGAAGAAGAAGGAGGGAGGTTACTGTGTAGGATGACTTTAACACACACACTAACTGAATCACTGGACTCTGACAGAGTTTTTGTTTTGTTGGAAAACTGGAATTTTAAACAAGGTAACTCTGTAAGGACACTTGCTTTTGCTTCCTTTTGAGGATTTTGTTGAAATGTACAGTTGCATTGTCATTAAACAGATTGATGCACCGCTACGGCCTTTTTAATTTTATTCTTCATCGGGGCTGTTGTTACAGTACAGTTACTAAAGAACAGTCATGACAAAAAAAATTTGGTCACAATGTTATAGTAAACAGTAGACATGTGCATGGATGTTAACCAGACGAGTGATGCACACACACTGAGACGGAGCATGGGCGGTGATTAAGAACAATCTTCCAGCACGAGAGAGAGAGAGAGATTGGTTTTGTCGTGCTCATGTGACGCTTGGCAAACAAAGCGTATACTGTGCGTACTACAGTACTCATATTTTATCACATTCAGTTTATCAAGTTAAAATTTATTAAAATATTTTCCTAGCTATCCAAGGTTTCACTGTAGTACCTAAATCTCAAATTTATTTTGCAATGCCTTATTTTTTCCATGTATTTCACATCTCTATGTAAATTTTCTCAAATCTTCTTAAAAAAAACTATTCTCATAATTTAATGGAAAATATGACTCAATAACAGGGAATGGTCGATGCAATAAGCTAATAAAACTTAATTAATTTAGTTAATTAATATAAACTATAATTCTTGGCATTTTGACAGTAGTGCAATATTCTGAAACAAACATTTAGAATGTTAAATAATAATAATAATAATTATATATTTTTAATATGTTTTTATTTTGTTTTGTTTTTTTTTCAATTTAGTACGTGTGACAAAGCTGGACTAAATGTCCAACACTGGCACACCTACGCATACACACATACAATCGCGCTCTCTTCCACACTCATGCACGCACGCACGCACACACACACGCGCTTACCGCTAGAACAAAAATAATCACGTTCATTCCCCTCCCGCTGTTTCTGCCGCCGGCAGCGCGGGTGCACACGCGCTTCCGACGGCACACGGGCATTGTGGACATTACTACATTACATTACATCCATGTTCATAATCCCGGACATCACACTCCGATGTCATTTTTTTTGTAATATCTTTTTTTTTTTGGTTTAACTGTGTGTAACCAGGTGTGCGAGGGTCGGCACACCGATGTGCAAAGCTGAGTCGGCCAAACAGAGCAGCCGGGCGGCGGGCAGTTATGACGTCACTGACTGCGCCGCGCCGGCGCAGCGCACCGGAGTCCGGCCGTACCATTATGTCATGTCAGGAGGGGTGYCTGAATGTAGGGGCTTGCAAAAATGCATTTTTTAACAGTATAATCCATAATGGAAAGCTTATTTTATTTYATTTTGTTGTTAAACATATACCAGTCTTGTATTAAAGGTGATGAACCAAGCAGCAAGAGAAAAGTAATGTGGTCTTGCTAAACTGTTTTGCCTATAAGATGAGAAGTCCCAGGAAGGGGCGGAGTCTGGCCTATAAAAGAAGAGACCAGACTCCAAATAATTGCTTGTTWACCAAGTCGRAGCGAGAGTGCAACRGTGGTGCCTCGAGCTATTTTGTTTACATCAGTATATTGTGGATACAGGTTGTATATATTTTGGATTTGTTCCCCCCTTTATTTTGCTGTTTTGTATTTTTTTTTTTTTTTGGTACTTTGGGTTTTTTCTCCCTCTCCCCTGTTTTGTCTTCACACCTGTAAATATACTGCACCCGTGGACTGTACGTTTTCCTGTGCACTGTAAATAAACTTCACTTTGCACTGAAGTGCTATTGCGGGTAGAGCCATCATTTACCATCTCGTTAAGAACAATTACCCCGTCTGTAAGCGAGTGGTGGTTCTCGCTTTACCACAGTACGTTTTTACCAAATGAAATAGTTTTTAAGACTATTGTTAAGACTACCCACTCAGGGTCAACTCCCTTTCATCCTCATGATTCTCAAATCAGGACCTGAAACTAAAATTTGTGTTTCCATGCACGCGTCTCACACTAGGTGTGTATGCACAGAGAGTTTGTGTGTGTTTCTGTGCATCTCATACTGTAGGTGTGTGTGTGTGTGTGTGTGTGTGTGTGCGCGCGTCTCATATGTGACATTCATATGAAATGCAATTCATGATAATTGCTGATAAGTGCAGGTTGATAAGTGTATGTTATCAAAGTATTTGTGGACAAATAATTAGGATAATTAAACATAATGCAGTAAATCTTTATTTATTTGAACACGGTAAAGGTGTTAATGTTTTGTACATTCCTTTATTCATCCTTTCTGTTTGTGTTTAGGTTTTCCTGTTTTCCATATACATAAAATGTATGGAGAACAATGTAGTCAGTGTAAAGTTTGTATAGCAGTGTTAATTTATTGTCCCCTCAATTTAACTCACCTGCTATCTGGTGACACCTGAGACAGTGTAACACTAATGAGTCACATGACAAAGAGGAAGGAAAATTACTAATTGTGCTCAATTTGTACATTTTCACTTAGGGGTGTGCTCACTTTTGTTGGCAGGGGTTCAGCTATTATTGGCTGTATTTTTAGTTATTTTGAGGGGACAGTAAATTTACACTGCTATACAAACTTTACACTGACTACTTTTCATTGTGTCAAAGAGTCATTTATGCAGTGTTGTCCTATGAAAAGATATAACTAAATATTTGCAGAGAATTGAGGGGTGTACTCACTTTTGTGACATACTGTAAATAGGAGTGAACCAGAAACAGCCTCAGGTTAATTTTTGTCTGAAAGGACATCCAGCCACGCTATCCACTTTTTCAGGGAACAGGGTTACAGCAAAGTAACCTGAGACGGTCCCTTTCAAAAGCTACACTCGATGCTGTGTGAAAAACGCTATGGGAACGAGAATACCAATGCCGCCGCACTGCAAGTGTCTGGACCCCCAGGTTGTGTAGCGTGTGCGCACAATAGCCAAAGAGGTCTCAGACATAACTTTGGGATGCTGACTTGAGGACCAGCGAGCCTGGAGTAAGCTGCACATCCAAACATCCAACCTGCTGTATCACACATTTGCTGCAAGGGGACACCTCTTGCCAGAGCAATTGATGAGGCAATCCCCTTGGTCGAATGAGCCCTGACTCCTAGAGGCAAAGTGTAACCACGCGCCTCATAGGCTAGGGCAATAGCATTTCTCACCCAAGGTGACAGCGTTTGTCTAGTGGCAGCCGCCCCCAACCTAGAATCAGGCTTCTCAGAGACGGTTCAAAAGGGGTGTCAATCAGACCTTCAAGCACAATAGCTAACTCCCACCGGTCAGAACATGACAAGATGAAATAGCAGCTACGTACATTCTGAAGGCATAAGTCAGAGGACAACTGCAGAAACTCCAGCAGTAAAACAATCCGGCAGTGGACTGGGTCTACATGTTTTGCCATGCACCAACTTTCAAATACACACGTGGACAAAATTGTTGGTACCCTTCGGTCAATGAAAGAAAAACTCACAATGGTCACAGAAATAACTTTAATATGACAAAAGTAATAATTAAAAAAAATTCTATGAATGTTAACCAATGAAAGTCAGACATTGCTTTTCAACCATGCTTCAA
>QMIH01000737.1:265736-278670 GCA_003987875.1 Clarias batrachus
ATGGAAGCACTTTTGCAAGGAAGCCGAATGCATTTGGTATAAGAATGGAAAAGTGCACACTGCCATAGAGAGGGGAGTTCAAAAGGTAACCCCCAAATTCTAACCTTCATGACAATGGTACCTTAAAACTCTTACCAACAAAGCAGAGATATCAGTCCTTTGTCGACTCAATCAACCAATCGGCAATTTCTATTATTGTGACAGATAAGCTGCTGTCGGTCATTGCTTTCTATTCTGAAGTTGATGCTATATTTATGTTTAGTTGTAATGAACAGAAATGCCTGGTGAGTTATCAACTTCTCACATGCTCTTATAATCACCTGTGACTCCGCTCCACACTCCAGTCCACTGCTTTCATTTTGCCGCCTCATTCACCGGCTCAGCACACCTGTTCTTCATTTMATTCATTACTCTGCTCTATAAAACTCTTTCACAAACCACCACCTCTTGCCAGATTATTGTGTGCCCTCATGCCCAATTTTCCAGCGCTTTTCACTACCTTGACTTTTGGATCTCGACCAACGCTCTGTTTCACGGACCTTGCTCTCGCTTCACGTTTTGGATTAGTGCTTTTTCGGATTTCTGGATATCGACCATCGCTCACGTTTCCTGACCACGAATCAGGATTACGGACTGCTTTTGATTTCATGACCTCGAAGCAAGCACGCTCACAACCACGATTATTCCCCGCAGACCAGAGTTGCGTTCAGCGTGCACCGGCTCTTCACTTTCACATTCTCTACGTGAGGCTCGCGCCGTGCCGCCGCTTCTCCGCACAGCGGGAGCTTTCATTCACAAAACAAACAGCGCGTTCATCACAGGATAATYGGCGCTATATTCCACACRCRCTCTGCGSTTGGATCCACTACGCCTGTTCGGATCGTGACACTGCATATTCAACATAACTACTTGTCATAATGTAACTCAGGCAGTCGCCACTCAGTTTTGCTCTCCAGGGGTGGAAGTCTGTAATCAGACTTATCTTCCCTCTCATAGTGTAACTGACATCATTACCTTGACTACATTTCCATGGTGTGTTGAAAATCATGTGAGGGACTGTCCCTTTATGGGTGAAATCTCTGTGGCATTGTGCAATTGTATCATTTAACTCAACAAATTTCATCTAAAAGATCTCTCACACATTTCCCAAGTTCAAACTAAATTTACAGCTCATTCTATACTCGATTGTCTGAACCTGGTCCGTGGGTTAATTGGCTTTCAATTAATAAATTCTGTCGTGTTCCAGCTCCTTTTGGTACTTACTGGTTGTCTGGAAGTACTGCATGTAGTGAATTATCTGCAAGATTCAATGGCCGATGTTCTTTAATCTATCTTCTCCCGGCCATGAGACCTCGACACCCAAATCCTAAGGACCTACTCCGCCGCATGTTATTTTAATACACCGGCTTCCTACAGATCGCACAGAAATTAATTTAGATGTTCCTAGTTCTTGTGGACCAGTAAATTGCGAGGAAGCCGAATGCATTTGGTATAAGAATGGAAAAGTGCACACTGCCATAGAGAGGGGAGTTCAAAAGGTAACCCCCAAATTCTAACCTTCATGACGATGGTACCTTAAAACTCTTACCAACAAAGCAGAGATATCAGTCCTTTGTCGACTCAATCAACCAATCGGCAATTTCTATTATTGTGACAGATAAGCTGCTGTCGGACATTGCTTTCTATTCTGAAGTTGATGCTATATTTACATTTAGTTGTAATGAACAGAAATGCCTGGTGAGTTATCAACTTCTCACATGCTCTTATAAGAAGAATAGTCCTTTTAAGGTTATATCATTTGCAGCTAATGATCCTCGTCTATGTGTTGAATATTTCACATGTTGACTTTCTGGAGTAGATCACTCAGTGCTCTTATTCCTAATTATGGTATTATGGTTATTTTGGATCAGATCTCATGAAGTTGAGAAATTGGCTAATGACACTGGCCAAGCCCTAGTTGTGATACAAATCTGGCCAATAAGAATGCACGCTTTTTCCCGTGAAATCCCACATTTTGGTGCGCGACATGCCGCAAGATCCCTCAAGCAACATTCTGGAATTTAAATAAATGTGCTGTGCTTCACTGAATATGAGCTTTTTTGTGCATCATCTTTAGAAGAGGCTTCCTTCTAGGACGACAACCATGCAGAGCGATTTGATGCAGTGTGCGGCTTGTGGTCTGAGCACTGACAGGCTGACCTCCCATCCCTTCAATCTCTGCAGTATTGCTGGACGCGCTCATCTGTCTGTTTTCCAAAGCCAATCTTTGGATCTGACGCTGAGAAAGTGCACTCAGCTTCTTTGGCCGACCATGGCGAGGCCTGTTCTGAGAAGAACCTGTCCTCTTAAAGCGCTGGATGGTTTTAGCCACTGTGCTGCAGCACAATTGCAGAGTGTTGGAAATCTTCTTATAGCCTAGGCCATCTGTATGTAAAGCAACAATTTATTTTTTCAGGTCTTCTGAGAGTTGTTTGCCATGTTGAACTTGTGGCCAAGTTGAGAGTGGAAGAGCTTTTATACCAAATTTAACTCACCTGCTATCTGGTGACCCCTGAGACAGTGTAACACTAATAAGTCACATGACAAAGAGGAAGGAAAATGACTAATTGTGCTCAATTTGTACATTTTCTCTTAGGGGTGTACTCACTTTTGTTGCCAGGAGTTCAGCTATTATTGGCTGTATTTTTTAGTTATTTTGAGGGGAGAATAAATTTACACTGCTATGCAAACTTTACATTGACTACTTTTCATTGTGTCAAAGAGTCATTTACTGTATCCAGTGTTGTCCTATGAACAGATATAACAATATTTGCAGAATATTATTACAATATTATAAATATAAAATTACAGAATATTACAAATATCTGGGTCATTTCTGTAGCAGAGGGTTCTGATAGAGAGACAGTGTAGCCTTCTAGCTCAGGCACAGATAGGCTCCATAAGCTTGTCACGCTGTCGAACAGCTGATTGACCCCCTCCCTGGTAATGACCCCCAGCGTCCACTTATGAGAATCCTTGGTGTAACTTCTCATGTACTTTTGCTCTAGTCGGTGCATGATGCGACATCTGACAGGTTCTGCATGCCTTGATAGTTTCCTCTATCTCTCCATGCATCCCCGGCCACAACACATAACTCCTCGAGAGTCCCTTCATGTGTACAATCCTCGGTTGTGCATCATGCAGCATAGCCAGTACCTTCCTCCTTGCCGAGCTAGGAACAACCACGCAGCTTCCCAAAAGCTTACAGTTCTTATGCACAGAAAGCTAATGGCAGTGTGAGGTGTATGGGCCAAACCGGCTATTGTGTGTCTCAGCCAGCCACCCACACAGTACCCAATGTAGCACTCGTGACATGGCAGAGTCCTTAAGTGTACAGCTGGCAATCCTCTCAGCATGCATGGCTGCATCTGGGTCCATCTCCAGTAATAACACTTGCAACAGTAGAGGTCTAACAGCATCCGATATGGGCAGAGGCATTTCCCATTTGCTTTCCAGACCTATTGTACAACTCGTAATCGTAAGCTCCCATGATCTGCTAACACAGCATTCATGGGTCACAGAATAACTGGTTTGGAATGGTACAAGAGTCCAAGTAAAGTCATGTGGTCTGCAAAAATCATGAAATGGTGGCCNGCATCAGACCATGTCAGGCGAAAACATCACATTTGTGAAGGACTTCTTCATTGTGGGTTTCCCTGGACTTCATCCTAAATACTATTCCCTTGTATCTGCAATTCTGTTCTTAGTTTATTTGTGTACTTTAATTGGGAACGGATTTTTTCTTCTTTTGTTTGCAAGAAACAAAAGTCTTCATAAACCCATGTATTTTATTTATATGAGTCTTGTGTTATCTGATATGTTGTTCAGTACATGCACTTTACCAAAGATTATTGCTAGATATTGGTTTCAAGATGGGACCATTTCTTTTGTAGCTTGTTTTTTTCAGATGTACTTAGTGCATTATTTTGGGACAGTTGATTCGTATATACTAGCCTTAATGGCGCTAGATCGATATATAGCAGTTTGCTACCCATTTCGTTACCATACTATTATGTCAAATAGGAATATAGTACTTCTCAGTCTAGTGGTCTGGTTTTTGGCTCATGGTTGCAATATAATGATGGTTGTTCGAGCTTTCCCCCTCCCTTACTGTGGAGCCAACACTGTTGTAAACTGCTACTGTGATCATGTATCTATTACCCGACTTGCTTGCACTGACAGGATGCTCTATAGTTTTCCAGCATTTGTTTGTGCCATGGTAGTTTTACTGGGATCTCTTGCCATTATTCTTGTCTCTTATTCCTTCATTATTTTTGCTGTACTACAAATAGCAACTGCACAACGACGGCTAAAAACGTTTTCCACATGTAGTTCTCAACTCATTATAATTTCTCTTTTTTTCTTTCCCAGGTGTTTTAATTACTTGGCTGCCAATATAGGTATCATATTTAACACTGATTTGCAAATAGCCATCATTATGCTTTATAGCCTGATACCTCCAGTTATCAACCCTTTAATCTACAGTCTAAAAACAGAAGAAGTTAAAAAAATCTTGATAACCAAATTTAAAAAAAAGGCCAAGGTAACTTCATTTGATAAATCTAATTTTAAATTAAACAGAAATACCTGTGGATTGTGATGCCTTGTTTCTGTACTTGCATTGTAAATGGCCCCTGATGCCTGTAATCAAACAGTTAAATGATTTGATTACACTGTACAAAATCTAAAATCTATCAATACCTCCCCAATTAAAAAAAAATAGTGTATTTGATCCTTTCATCCAACATAAATATTTTAAAGTAGCACAAAATATAATTTGTAAGTAATATTTCCAGCAATTCAAATGGTAGTATTTTAACTTTAAAATTTAAAGTAAGATAAAAGGGCCCTTTACACATTATGATGTCATAGTGCTTGGGCCCTAATAAAACATACCTTTAAATTTTTCTACATTTTAAAAACAGATACAGCCTTTTTTTTCTTTCATAATAATAATCTTGAATGTATCAATGAATGTATAAATAATTACCATCTGTTTCCTGTGTTTCCCCAATCACTTAATTTACTTAAACAGCTTTATTGTGTATTTTCTTTTCCATGTTTTACTGTTTTTATTATTATTATTATTATTATTATTATTATTGTGCAGCCCTGAGCAATTTTGCAACCCTGATTTAGACTCTTTGTTTTCACATCTTTGAACAAATTTAGGCTTACACTCATATCCGCTTGCTTCTTTGTTGTTTTGCTGCCAAGTTAATTCTGCGTTGATCAGTAACAAAACATCATGAATTATTACCAGATCTTTTTTTACATCCAAGCAATGAGAGTACACATTGAATGGGGTGCCAATTCATTGCAGGGTACACAAGCAAACACTCACGGTACAGGCAATTAGGAAATGGCATTTAGCCTACCCTCCATATCTTATATCCCTTATAAAAACTTAACTGCAGCTTTCAAGTGTTTTTAGACACATGCAGTACATACGTATACAGGAAATTAATTTGTAATTTAAAATTAATTTGAAAGTAATTTGGACAATAAAACAGTGCATTTTTGCTTTAATACCACAATTCTACTGCAGTAATTCTGCAATAGCAGTGGTAGTAGTATATTGCAACTTTATACTGCAGTAACTGATAATACTATATATATCCTGAAATATTGCTTTAGTGAAGTATAATTATAAAAAAAAGTATAATTTTATTTATGGGGAAGGAAAGAGTTAAAGGAGGGAGGACAGAAAAAAAGGAATGAAGTGGAAAGGTCCACGTGTAGGTCCGAGACAGTGCCCAGCTGGCATGCAGGCACGCAGCGTGGCGTGAACGAGTGACAAAATGGAGTACACMGGGGCAGGAATTTGTTTCTCGCACTGTCCTCAGCACAGAGATCAATGGGCGGAATTCCAGTGTCCTTTTTAAAGTCCCTGGGGCACGTCATATCACCCCACTCTCATGCCACTCTCATGCTCCACCGCATTATGTACTTCCCGGACCCCGGACTAAACTCCGCACCTTGCTTTTATAATGTGGAGCAAGCCTGAGATCCAATTAAGGTTAATCAATGCCAGCCGGCTCAAATAGGCGGCCCCAACCCTTCGCATACCTGCAGAAGGGGTGCCGCCTACCCAGGGAGCCTCCGAAGTGAGCGAGGGGCGATAATAGATTTGAGCGCATGCCCATGACAGATGCACGCTATGACAAATTGCATGACAACAAAATTATTGCAATTCATTTCATTCATTAATTCATAATTACTATTCAAATTATTATTATTATTATTATTATTATTATTATTATTATTAAGTAATAATTATTAATCATTTTATGAATTATTAAAACAACACAATAAAAACAGCTAAAAAATTAAACAACCACGAAAGCATTTTTACACTTAGCAATGATACTGTTCTACAGTGCTGTTGCTAAGAGACACTGCTGTCAATATATGACACCCACTTTGTTTTAGCAGTATCCAGTTCTCAAAAAAAAAAAATCACAAATAAAAAAGTTATACAAGTACATTACAAGGTTGAAGTCTGCATCTTGGTGCCTGTAGATGTTTAACACTTCCTCCACATTTTGTTCTTATTCTTCAACTTTGCTTGTATAAKCACTTTTACCTCTACATCCGGCACTTTTCAATTTCATTTATATAGCGCTTTAAACAATGAATATTGTCTCAAAGCAGCTTTTGTGCAGATTACGGGGTATGTGCAACTGAGTGTAGTGATGAGTAATGCCCATAAGTGTCCATTACTGCGTGGTGTGCAAAAATTCAAAGATTATTTATTCCTGTGTAGTGTTCATTCATGTGCATTGTGCAAAAATGCAGAGATTATTTAATTACTCTGAAGTGATCTGGTTGAGAAACCGCATTGCCTGCGGGAAGAAGCTCCTCCTCAGCCTCTCTATTGGCCTTCAGGGAGTGAAGCGCTTTCCTGAATGCAACAGAGAAAAAAACAGTCCATTTGCTGGCGTGGCTGAGGTCCTTCATGATCTTTCTGTCTTACTGTTGTTTGGAAAGAATTTGGTCTTCTGGCACCAGTTCTCAAGATTCCCAATCTCCTTCAGGTAGGCCGATTCAGAAATTAGGCCGACCATGACAGTGTCATCAGCAAACTTAATGATTGTGGTGGAGCTGGTGGGGGCCACACAGTCATACATGTACAAAGAGTACAGCAGGGGGCTCAAAACACACCCTAGGGGGGCTCCAGTGTTGAGAGTGAGGGAGGCTGAGACATGTCCACCCATGCTCACTGCCTGCGGTTTGCCAGTTAGGAAATTAGAGATTCACTGGCACAGAGATGAGCTGAGTCCCAGGTGCTCCAGCTTGGTGGTGAGTGTGGAGGGAATTATGGTATAAAATGCTGAGCCGTAGTCAATGAAGAACATTTTAACATAATTCCCCCTTCTAGTGTCCAGGTGAGTGAGTGATTTGTGGAGAAGGTGAGAGATGATCATTTGTAGAGAAGTTTGGATGTTAAGCGGACTGTTGAATCGTGTGTGTCCGGTAGTGAGGAAATGATGACCAGCCACTCAAAACACTTCATCGCTGAGGTGAGGTGAGGGCCACAGGTTGATAGTGATTGAGAGAATCAGGATGGGGTTTCTTTGGAACAGGAACAAAGATGGACTCTTTGAAGTATGTAGGGATTACAAACTGAGATAAGAAGAGGTTTAATATTTCTGTGAACACAGGTGCTAGCTGGTCTGCGCAGTGAGGGATTTATTTATAATTCATTATTCATTATGAATGGATTTATCTCAGCACGATCTTTATAAGTGTTCTTGTTTATTTAGTAAGTTTCCTTGTTTACTTAGTTTTCACATGATGTTTTTTTACCTTGACTGTATTTTTCTACCATTGATTTTCCATTTCTTGGCCTTGGGTCGATGTTTACATCTTAGTATAAAATGGGTGTTTTGCCATTTATGTTTGGATTTCATTGCCCAGGCTGACAGATTATTTTGCTTGCAACATCAATCAATATTCTCCAGCTGAACCCTGGCTCTGAGTCTCCTGATTCCTTGGTCATCTAATGCTCTGGTCATTTCCAGAAGATTTTATTTTTATTTACAACAATCCAACTCGACAAGACAGTGATGGTCTTCGTCTGATGACTATGATGTGATGACAACATCATCATCTGCCTGAGTTCTGACTCTTGTCCCTGGAGGTCCTGTGCATGACAGCACGGATGAGTTCCATCCTGTAAAAAAAATCCTTGATGCTAGATGATTGTGGAGGAATCAGTAAAAGTAAAAGTCTAACATGTWGTTTTCTCAGTACTGAATGAGTTGGCCTTAATATTGTTCAACAATATAGCAATGTGTTTTCAGGATCCTAAGTGTGATGGACGGCAGTCCTCAGTAGTTCGTGAATCCCCGCCCTTTGCTGATGATTCGTGTTTTGAGAAGGAATTGGGGCAGATGTTGATTAAATTGTGTACCAAGAAAAGGTTGAAGCTATGCAAATTTCTTGGGGTTAAAGACGAGGATAAATGGACTAGAGAGCAATGTTTTTCTGCTTTGGAAAGGTATGTGCAGCATAAAGAACTTGCAGCTGCAGTTCAAGTATTAAGGCAGTGGCATGCTCTGCTAATACTATCACTCACTGTAGAGAGGGATTGTGAGAAGCGTGAGAGTGATGAAAAGATCAGTAAACCTGCGCAGGAATGCGCTAATCATAAGCGTCCCTCTCTCGCTGCTCAAAAAACATGTGAGCAGTCTCAGCGCTCCATTAATTCTCTCCAAAACAAAATCGAGGTTTTGGAAAAAAACAAGCAGGGAAGCTATCTCTGTCTAAATCTCTTCCTAATCTTGGCTATGACATACAATTAAGAGAGCAGTCAGAGTTTGAGGATTCAGACCCTGGCTTAGATCCAGTACTCATCGGCGTGGCTCCAATGGCTGTGAGAGAGTCTCGCTATAAAAAGATGAAGACTCAAAAGTAACAATCACATACAAGCCATTGAGTCCTGCTGATGTCGATTGTATGGCAAAAGACTTTAAACATCCAGATGCAGATGCAGCGTAAAATTCAGTTGTATAGTTTTCACCCTCTGGACGTGATGGCCAAATGTTCCCTAGATTTTTCTGCCCTCTGAAGTAGATAAGTTAAGAGCTTATTATCAGTCTTGTGAGGACAAGCAGAAGCTTACTTCGGCAAAAGCTATGCAAAAGTGTTCTGATGACCTTCTTTTGATTATTCGTGATTTTCTGGAATGAATGAATGCAGGTGTAAAGTTGTGGATTGTCAGCAGGCAAAAAATGAGCCTGTCCTTGAATACACTCAGCGCTATGCCCAGGTGTTTATGTTGTATGGTGGRAATGGTTTGAGCTCCACAGACGAGTTGATGGCCCAGCCGAAATTCCCGTTGCACAATGGGCTGATGGCTTATGTGTTGAGTTGCGCAAGGTGTTGTCATAAGCCTGGGTATTGGTACAAGGCTTGCCGGAAATGAAAGGCAGACATGAAAAAGCAGAAATGTGCTCCTGACTCTGGAGTTTCTCAGCACTGACATGACGGGCGGAGCTCTTTCGCCTGACATGGCAGGGGAGATCATTCAGATCATGACATTCTTTTAGCCTCACCTAATCACGAAGTGCATAACAGAGAGTAACTAGCGCTGCTGTCTCACCTCAGTGCACATGGTAATAAAGCTAAAGCTCAACTAGCGACCACTTCTGTTGTGGAGCTTGTTGCCCTGACTAATGCATGTGTTCTGGCCACAGGATGTTCAGCCACAATCTACACCGACAGCCGTTATTGCCACGGCACAATACATGACTATGCGAGTATTTGGCGGTGACGTGCCTTACTAACAGCTTCAGGAACGCCAATCAAAAACGCTTTATGTGTCTGACCTCTTGTCTGCCTGTGAGCTTCCAAAAAGTTTAGCAGTAGTCAAGGTCAAAGCACACTGTCCAGAAAACACTGATGAAGGCAGAGGAAATGCCCTGGCTGATGCTGCGGCCAATGCTSCATGCAGGCTGCCTGCTAACCCAATTTCAGCAATTAAAACCTCAACCTCTGCTGATGTGAAGGCTGAGTCACAACAACTTCGATCTTCCCTGATGGACATGTATGCTAATGTTCCTGCACTAGAAGTGTAGTCCTGGGTTGATAAGGGGGCAAGCCTAGACTCTGCTGGTGCTTGGACAAAGGGTGGTAAATATGTTGCCCCTGAGTCCTTGCAGCCGTACTTGGCCCAACAAATTCACAGTTTAAGACATGTGGGTTTTCAGATAATGGTTCACAGATTTTCTTCTATATGGTGGAACACGCTCTCATGCATCTGATGTTGTGAAGCCCTGTGTTCTGTGTCATGCTAACAACAGTGCAGCTGGAGTACCAACTCCTGCAGCCCACACCCCAGCACCAGCAGGTCCGTTCAAACACCTGCAGGTCAACTACATCACCCTTCCTCCGTTTCAAGGTAAACAGGATGTGTTGGTGGTAGTTAATTAATTTTCTCGCTGGGTTGAAGCCTACCCAACTAAAACAGGAACAGCTCTGTACATTGCAAAATCACTGGTCAAGGACTTCTTCCCTCGCTGGGAAATTGCCGAATGCTTTCATTTGGATCGTGGAATTCATTTTACTGGACAGGTTGTGCAGGAAGTCATGAAGTTGTTGAATGTTCAGTGGAAGCTTCACTGCCCTTACAGGCCCTAGGCTTCTGGGCAGGTTGAATGTCAAAACCAGTCACTAAAGCTACGATTGTCCAAGAGTGTCATGGGTAGATGCACTGCCAGCTGTTCTGTCCCCCATCTGCTACAAGGGGGCTTGGTCTCAGCCCATATGAGATCATAACTGGTCGACCCATGGCCTTGTCAGGCACATTTGATTTGAGACAGGCAAATGTTCATCTGACCTCTGATGCGCTGTTGAATTATTGTGAAGAGCTCACTGATGCAGTCGGTGCTGCTTAACAGCGTTTCTTGGAGACATGGACCTCACCTGAAAAGGAGACCATGCCATTGTATGAGGTCAGTGGGTGATGATCAAAAATGACACTGCTGGACCACTGGAGGCAAAATGGAAAGGACCTATCCAAGTTCTTTTGGTAACCGATTCAGCAGTTTTATGTCAGGGACATAAGACCTGGACTCATGCTTTGCACTGTTGTGTTACCTCCTAAATAGGGTCAGTTACCAGTCAGGTTTTGTTCCAGTTCTCAATAATGACTAAGAGGCCATTCTGAAAGGAGATAATTAAGCATTGTAAAAAAAAATAAAAAATTAAAAAAAATAAATCGTGCTCTATCCAATAATTTGCACTGGAAAAAAGTACCAAATACTTATGCAGATGCCATTTTTCCTTTAGGTTTGTGTAAAGTGGTTTGTCCCACATCAATCTTATGATGGCATTGATAAGTGATTGTGATACAATGCACTGCTCATCTCTAATGGATGATTTTTTTTTATAAATAGATCTATACTCTATAATAATTGATTAGATATGTAGGGTTAAATTGAGCTAATCAGTCATCAGTGTGTTTAATTACTATTAGGAACAAGTAACAGTGAGATTGGCTGCTCCAGTGATGGCGTACACATCTGTATAGTGGTCGGTATAGCTATTTTAATAGCAAACACCTGCTAATCATTTCACRAGAGCTATATTAACAACCAACAGTGATGAGAGTGAAAAAAGTTAAAGTATTGTACAGAAACATCACAAAGATGGAAAAGTAATAAAAATTATACAGTATATGATCTATCTCTAACAGATACATCAGCAGATGGAAAGAACTAATTAAACACCCACAGCTGGAAAACGACCAGAAATGTACCTACCTATAACTATTCAGTGTCACTACAATATGCCTCATTAGGTTTTTTTTTTTTTTTTGGTTAGTCATGTGACATGCATGCCAGGGTTTGTAAAAATAAATTGCCCTGCAGCACAAATGTTTCAATATTCTAGGTTAGTTACCAACACTTTATAACACAATGAAGGGAATACACAATGTCATGATATCTTTTGGCACATACCGATTTTATTTAAAATCTAGAATTAATATAAAACTATCTATAAAAATGAAAACCTTAATCTGCCCTCTTTAAAAGCAACAGGTCATGTCAGGTGGAAATGTGACTTTTGTGAAGGACTTTTTCATCGTTGGCTTTCCTGGACTTAAYCCTAACTACTATGTCCTTGTATCTGCAGTTATGTTCTTTGTTTATTTGTGCATCATGATAGGGAATGGCATTTTTCTAGTTTTGTTTGCAACACATAAGTGCCTCCACAGATCCATGTATTTTGTTTATATAAATCTTGTGTTGTCTGATATGTTGTTCAGTACATGCACCTTACCAAAGATTATTGCTAGATATTGGTTTCAAGATGGAACCATTTCATTTGCAGCTTGTTTTTTCCAGATGTACCTAGTGCACTACTTTGGTGTGGTAAATTCATACACACTAGCCATAATGGCCATAGATAGATATATAGCAGTCTGCTTTCCTTTACGCTATCATACTTTTATGTCAAACAGGAATATATTAATTCTGATTATAGTGGTCTGGGTTTTTGCTCATCCTWGCAGTATAATGATGGTTGTTCGAGCTTTCCCCCTYCCTTATTGTGGAGCCAACAATATTGTACACTGCTTTTGTGATCAYGTATCTATTACCCGACTTGCATGCACTGACAGGACGCTCTATAGTTTTCCAGCTTTTGTTTATGCCATGGTAGTTTTACTGGGGTCGCTTGCTATTATTCTTGTTTCCTATTCCTTCATTATTTTAGCTGTACTACAAATAGCAACTGCACATGAACGGCTAAAAACCTTTTCCACATGTAGTTCTCAACTTATTATAATATTTCTTTTTTTCTTTCCCAGGTGTTTTAATTACTTGGCTGCATATGCAGGTATCATATTTAATGCTGATTTGCAAATATCCATTATTATGCTGTATAG